>BQNB010095893.1:0-23732 GCA_026074375.1 Tanacetum coccineum
AATAGTTTTTGCAAAATGAATTTTTGCAAACTTTAGACATTATTTAATATATGTATATGTTATATATATTTGTATTAGCAAGTAGTTTTGCGTTCTCCTTGAACAGAGCTTCGCAACGAGCTAAAGTATGTCCAAAATAGAGTTAATATAAATAAGATATCGTGTCTCAAAGTGAGGCACGTGAAACACAAAATATGGAAAATAGGAGAGTATCCCATATCGCCCCGTGAATGAAATGAGAAGGTGTTTAAATAGAACTCTTGGTTTTTAACTTCAATTTCCTTTAGTTGGTTTTACTCCAACACGTGCGCGCAGGTGGGTGCAAAAAACAGATTTCTAGGCCAAAATGGATTCGAAGCTTCTGAATTCATGCGAGCCCGCGCGCGCGCAGGGTGGGTGCAAAAAATAGATTTCTAGGCCAAAATGGCCAAAATGGATTCGAAACTTCTGAACTCATGCGAGCCCGTGCGACCTGCGGATCGCAGTTCTGAAACTTCAAGCTTACGCGCGTATCTTTTTTCGCAAATTCTGATTTTCTTTCTATAAACATGTATCAATTTATTTTAGGAGGTGGGTGCAGAAAACAGATTTCTAGGCCAAAATGGATTCGAAGCTTCTGAACTCATGCGAGCCCGTGCGACCTGCGGATCGCAGCTCTGAAATTTCGAGCTTGCGCGCGTATCTTTTTTCGCAAATTCTGATTTTCTTTCTATAAACATGTATCAATTTATTTTAGGAATTGATATAAACTATCTCGACAAGTTTAATAACAGATTTTGGTTTTGTTAAGAATGATTTTCAAATTGTGTTAATTACTTAACAGATTTGCAGATTAAGAATGATTCGAAGCTTCTGAACTCATGCGAGCCCGTGCGACATGCGGATCGCAGCTCTGAAATTTCGAGCTTGCGCGCGTATCTTTTTTCGTAAATTCTGATTTTCTTTCTATAAACATGTATCAATTTATTTTAGGAATTGATATAAACTATCTCGACAAGTTTAATAACAGATTTTGGTTTTGTTAAGAATGATTTTCAAATTGTGTTAATTACTTAACAGATTTGCAAATCCAGATTTGCAAATCGGTTTAATTTTTAGCCTTTATTCTGTCTTGGTGACCAAGACAAGTTTAGGCTATAAATCAAGCCATTGTCTCATTTGTTTTTCACAACCGAAAAAAACACAGCTCCATAACTTCTGAGTTCCAGCAATCTCGTTGATCAGAAACACGCAGTACTTTCGTGAATTTTCAGGCAAGTTTGTCAAGTCCGGTTGTACAACAGCTTTGGACGTTGTACCTTGGAAATAGACGGCGAATCTATTTTAAGGGAATCGTGTTAAACACGAGCCTCGTTCCATGACCTTTTTCTGATTTCTTTATTAATTGTGCATAGTGTTTGTCTTCTACTTCTATCCTATTATGTCTGTTTTATTTTCTGTTAATTATTTATTGATTTTAATCTAATTTTATTTTAATAAAAGTGTACATGTTTCCTGTTAGGAATACGGAAATTATCGGTCACTTCCATTATATCGTTAGATAGCTCGTAAAGTAATATTTGGAGGCTAGCTTAGGAAAAGCCCATGGAAAGCCTATGGACAAAGCCCATGGCCGGCCTAGATAAGCATATATAAACCCTTTCCATGCTATGGAAAGGATGTTGGTTGTTCATTCATTTTGACATAGTAATCGAACATTTCTTCTTTTCTTTCTCTCTCTAAGTGTTCATCCAACCACCTCTCTTTCTCTCTCTATACTCTACATAGAATCCATACCTTGTATGTGTTAAGATATTCTACAATTGGTACTAGAGCCATGGGGCGATTGTGTAGGTTTTGTGTGCGTTTTATAGGTGTTTTTAGGCATGTCTTTGGTTTGAACCATATCTTCATCTTTTGTAGGTTTTCAACCATAAAGTTTGATACTTTGTTGTTCTATTACCTTAGTATAGTCTAGTTGTACAAGAAAATCCTTAGTAAAACTTTAAATTCTTGATCTTTTTAAGTTTTTTTTTCGAAAAGAGGGTTTTTGGACTTGAATCTTGATTTCAAATTTTTCGTGTCAAAAACGGTAAAGTTTGTGTTTTTAAGGTATCTAATGGTCTTAGATAGGTTAGAAGTGCAAGAAAAATCGAGTAAAAACGTGAAAAGGTGAGTCTTTTAGAGATTTTTTGTTTTTGAGTTTCGCGTTCTTCCAGGCGATTTATACGCAGAGACGAATTATACATGTTGGGCGATTTATACGTGTTGGGCGATTTATACGTGTTAGCAGAATTATACGCTTTTACCTAGGAGAATTATACGCTTTTGCTTGGGAGAATTATATGCTTTCGCTTGGGAGAATTATACGCTTTTGCCTAAGATAATTATACGCTTTTGCTTGGGAGAATTATACGCTTTTTCCTGGGAGAATTATACACTTTGTTTTGGTAAATTATACACTTTGCTTGGGTGAATTATACAATTCTCTTGGGTGAATTAGACACTTCTCTTTAGAGATTTATACCATTTCTCTTGGGTGATTTATACATCTCTATTAGGTGAATTATACGTTTGTTCTTTGATTTGTAAAATTCCGTAAAAATTTATTTTCCCGATTTTATCAAGAATTGTAAAATCCCGTGTATTCCAAAGACTCAATCACATTAATCAAATCTCACTTTAACACAACAATCTCCAATCACTATACGATCATCTTTCATCTTATCACATCACATATCAAATCAAAATGGATTCAATGATTTCAATTGGCCAAAATAATACTTTTGCTGAGTACATGATACTCTCTGGTGCTGACAATCGTCCACCAATATTGGACAAAGACCTGTATGATTCTTAGAAAAGTAGAATGGAACTATACCTACAAAACAGAGAGAACGGAAGAATGATACTTGAATCAGTCAAATATGGTCTACTCATTTGGCCCACGATTAAAGAAAATGGGGTGACCATGACAAAGAAATATGTTGAATTGTCTGCTACAGAGAAAATTCAAGCTAGTTGTGATCTCAAGGCAACTAATATCATTCTTTAAGGTCTACCATCTGATATCTATTCACTTTTTAATCATTACAGAGTTGCCAATGATCTATGGGAAAGAATTCAACTACTAATGCAAGGTACTTCATTGACAAAGCAGGAAAAGGAGTGTAAACTGTATGATGCATTTGATAAGTTTGCTCACATTAAGGAGGAATCACTTCATCAGTATTACTTGAGATTTACTCAACTAATCAATGACATGAACATTTACAAAATGAAATTGGAGCAATTTCAAGTCAATACCAAGTTCTTAAACAGTCTTTCACCTGAATGGAGTAAGTTTGTAACTGATGTCAAGCTTGTAAAAGATTTGCATACTACTAACTTTGATCAGCTTCATACATATCTTCAACAACGCGAACTCCACGCAAATGAATTCCGTATTATGCGTGAGCGCAATCATGATCCACTTGTACTAGTTGCCAATCACCAGCAGACTTCATCTCATTTCAACACTTATCAATCTTCATACAACAATCCACAATTCCAACAACAGTTTTCACCATCTCAGTCTCCTCAATATGGATCAATTCATCCCACACAACATTATTCATCTACTTATCCATCCACACCTCTTGCAATTTCTTATCCATCAACACCGTGTTCAAATGTTTATACATCCTCATTTCATCAAGATGCTTACCCACAACCATAATATGTTCCTCAAATTAAATATACCGTCTCCATAGTTAATCAACAAACACATTTGGCTGAATTTACACAGATAGACTCTGGTCTAGTTGTTCCTGTGTTTAAGCAAGGAGATGACCCTATTGATGCCATTAACAAAATGATGCCATTTTTGTCGACTGTCGTCTCATCTCGTTTCCCTAATACCAACAATTAACTAAGAAATTCTTCCAACCCAAGACAACAAGCAACTATTCATGTTGGAAGGGTGGCTATTTAACCAGTTCAGGGGAGACAAGGATCATTTGCTACTAGTACTTCTGGAATAAGGGCTAACATCTCAAAAATAGGTGGGAATAATTCAGTACAATAAAGAGTTGTGAAGTATTTTAACGGCCAAGGGGAAGGTCACATGGCAAGACAATGCCCAAAGCCAAAGAGGAAAAGAGATGCTACATGGTTTAGGGATAAAGTTCTTCTGGTTGAAGCACAAGGAAATGGTAAAGTTCTGAATGATGAAGAATTGGAATTCTTTACAGACCCTGGTATTGCAGAAGGTCCAGTTACACAGACGGTCATTACACATAATGCAGCTTATCAAGCAGATGATTTGGATGCATATGATTCTAACTGTGATGACTTCTCTACAGCCAAGGCAGTTCTTATGGCCAATTTGTCTAGTTACAGATCAGATGTTCTCTTCGAGGTACCTCACTCTGAAAACACTCATACTGATAAGCTAAATCAAAGTGTGCAAGAGATGTCGTATTCTGAACAAACTCATCTTGTGAATTATCCAGAGAATGAGATAACAAGTGATAGCAATATCATTCCTTATTCTCAGTATCTACTTGAAACACAAAATACAGCTGTTTAGGATACAAATTCTTCTGTACAACAAGATGCCATGATATTATCTGTGTTTGAACAACTATCAAATCAAGTAACTAATTGTAACAAGGTCAATAATGACAATCTAATTACCAATGAATCATTATGTGCTGAGCTTGAAATATACAAAGAACGGGTAAAATTGCTAGAAGAAAGAAAAACAAGGGTTTAAGTACTCGAGAAAAGCTAATAATTGATGATATAATTCAGGAGAAAAATGCACAGTTTGTGGATTTTGAAAAGAAATTAACTATCTTAAACAAACTCTTTCTGAACAATCAATAGAATAGGAATTGTTAACAAAAACAATGTATTCAAAAATGAATCCAAGGAAAAGGAAGTTAAGAATATTGATACAGAAATTGCTTTGGGAAAGAAAGTTAAAGAACTGGACAACATTATTTGTAAAATGGGTCAATCCGCGCAAACTGTGAATATGCTCACGAAACCACAAGTTTTCTATGATAACAACCTGAAACAAGCTCTTGGTTTACAAAATTATTTTTATCTTAAGAAAGCTCAGCAGATTAGGCCAATGCTTTATGATGGTAGTGTTATTGCTAAGGAAACCAATGTGATTTTAATTGCTGATTCTGAAGAGACTTTGATGCTTGAGGAAGAGAGTCGATCCAAAATGCTTTTAAAACAAAGTGATCCAATGATCTTAAAACAGAAAGTTAACATTAAACAAATTAATTATGCTGAGTTAAATCGATTATCTAAAGATTTTGGTAAACGTTTTGTCCCACAACAAGAACTGTCTGATGAACAAGCTTTACACCCTAATACTGACCAAGCTGCTTCTTCGCCTGTCAAAATTGAGGCTCCTCAGGAACTTCCTAAGGTAAGCCTGATTAATACAAGCCTTAAAAAGCTTAAATACCATCTTGGCCAATTTGACAATGTGGTGAAAAAGCGGATCACGCCCACTGCTTTAACAGAAGGGGAATGGGGGTTTGAACACACTAAAGTTGTTTTTCAAAAATAAATAATTCCATTTTTAAAGACTTTAAAAGACAAATTCAATGTTTTTAGTAAAGATCTTTTAAATGAGGTAACAGAAGTACAAACAATTTATAACCAGATGAAAGCTGCTGTTCAATATCATGTCGACAAACAGTGCTTTGAAATTCAAAAGAAACAATTTTTGATTGAAAATGATCGACTCATGGATCAAATCATTTCCCAAGATATTGTGAATATTGTTGTGAATTCTTCATTGGATATATATAATTCTGTGAATGTGAATTCTTCTGTTGCTATGAATGATTCTGTGAATTATGTGGAAATGTGCAACAAAACTTGAAGCTGAGCTTATCAAACAACACAACATGGTTGAAAAAGATGAGTATAATAAACTTTCAAAATGATTTTCTGAACTTGAACAACACTGCATTTCTCTTGAAATTGCAATGCAACTCGATAAAGAAATTTTTCAAAAGAATAAAACATCTGTGAACCAAACTGAACCTTCATTTGATCAATTGTTTAATTTGAACAATTTGAAAGCTGAGCTTCAAGCAAAAGACACAACAATCTAGAAGTTGAAGGAAAACATTAAACATTTAAATAAAACTTCCACCACAAACAGTGTGAAAAAGGACATAGATGAGATTAAAACTATCAACGTAGAGCTGGAACATAGGGTGACAAAACTTATTGCTGAGAATGAGCATTTGAAACAGACTTATAAACAACTCTATGATTTAGTTAAACCATCACGTGTTCAGGCTAAAGAACATGTTGAATCGTTGGTCAATCAATTAAATCAAAAGTCTGTTGAAATTACTGATTTAAATGCTCAAATCCAGGAAAAGGTTTTTGTCATAACATTAAAAAACGATCTTAGGAAATTCAAAGGAAAAGATATAGTTAACAATGCTGCCCAAGCGTCAAATGCTACCACTATTGCTCCAGGAATGTACAAGCTTGACCCAGTAACATTGGCTCCTAAGGATAAGAATAATAAGGAAACTCACATATACTACCTTAAGCACACTATGGAACAAGCTGTTATTCTTAAAGAGATAGTTGAACAATCTAAATCACTAAACCCTTTAGATAGTGTATCTTACTCTACCTGTAAGTATGTTAAGCTGATTCAAGAGTTGCTAGGATATGTTAGAGAGACTTGCCTTGATAGTCACAAACCTAATGAGAAATTAGTTGTTGTCACGCCTATCAACAAAAATAAAATTGTTAGGTTTGCTGAACCCGTCATATCATCAAGCACTTCCCAAAAAAAGTTAGGTTCTTCCCAAACAAAGACCAAACAGACCACTAACAATTATGTGTCAACTTCTACAGGAGTAAAAAGGTCTACTAAATCTAGCAGGTCAAAGTATACAGACAATAAAAAGAATGATAGGACCCAGAAGAAGAATAAAGTAGAAGACCACTCTAGGATCGTTAAGTCTAATTTGAATAAATAGAATTATGTTGTTGAACCTTTTGGTAATGCAAATGTGCAGCATTCCAAATTAAATACAAATTCTGAGCTAATGTGCGTTAAATGTAATAGTTCTATGTTTGATGCACGACATGAATTGTGCTTTCTTGAATTTGTTTCTAATATGAATGCACGTTCCAAATCTAAGTCTGTTAAGAAAACAAAAAAGAAAGAAGAATGAAAACCTACAAGAAAAGTGTTTACTAAATTGGATATATCTAGAGACCCACATGAAGGACTTTCACTTTAGTTGGAAATGTGTGCCCTTTAACTAGGATTACCACCACTAATAAAGTGCCTCTTAGGGAACCCATTCCTCTAAAAGTAATTGCACAAGAATCTGTAGTAACTAAGATTTATACTAGGAGAGCTAAGGTGCCTAAGACTAATGGTTATAATAACAAACCAAAGATTGCAAAATCTGTGATTTCTAACAAAACGGAACCCGGTACATCACGGGAATCCAATACTTCAGTTGCTCCATCTTCTTCTTCTTCTGTCGATCTCAGGTTGTCCAAATCGTCTTGTTGTATTTAAACTCCGGATGCTCCAAGCACATGACTGGAGTTCGCTCTCAGCTCACCAATTTCATTCACAAGTTTCTTAGTACTGTGAAGTTCGGTAACGACCAGATTGCAAAGATTATGAGGTATGGTGACTATCAGATAGGGAATATCACAATTTCAAAGGTTTGTTATGTGGGGGGACTAGGACACAATCTATTCTCCGTTAGTTAATTCTGCGACTCAGATCTTGAAGTAGCTTTCATAAACACACGTGCTTTGTTCGTAATCTAGAAGGTGTTGATTTACTCTTAGGATCTCGAGAAACCAACCTTTATACTTTGTCAATTGGAGATATGATTGTGTCTTCTCTAATTTGTCTCTTATCCAAATCCTAAAAACCAAATCATGGTTATGGCACCGACGATTGTCATAGTTGAACTTTGGTGCTATTAATCATTTGGCTAGACATAGTCTCATATGAGGTCTTCCCAAATTGAAATTTGAAAAAGATCATCTGTGTTCGGCATGTGCTATGGGCAAAAGCAAGAAACAATCACATAAACCTAAATCTGAAGACACCAATAAGGAAAAACTATATCTTTTGCACATGGATCTTTGTGGGCCTATGCGTGTTGCAAGTATAAATGAGAAAAAGTACATCCTCGTCATTGTGGATGATTACTCTCGGTTCACTTGGGTGAAGTTTTTAGCATCAAAGGATGAAGCTCCTGATTTTATAATCAAGTTTCTGAAAAGGATACAAGTTAGATTGAATGCAACTGTCAGGAATATTCGTACAGATAATGGAACTAAGTTTGTTAATCAAACCCTGTGAGACTACTATAAACAGGTTGGCATCTCTCATTAAACATCGGTTGCTCAAACTTCACAACAAAATGGTATTGTTAAAAAGCGAAATCGTACGCTTGTTAAAGCCACTCGTACAATGTTAATCTTTGCACAAGCTCCTTTATTTCTATGGGTTGAGGCACTTGCTATCGTATGTTACACCCAAAACCGATCCATTATACGACGACGCCATAGAAAAACTCCTTATAAGCTCTTACATGAAAGATCACCGATCGATTTATCTACCTTCATGTCTTTGGTGCACTTTGCTACCCAAACAATGATAGTGAGAATTTGGGCAAACTTCAAGTAAAGCTGATATAGGCATTTTCATTAGATATGCACCTAAGAAAAAAGCTTACCGTATTTACAACCGACGTACCCAAAAAATCATTGAAACTATCCATGTCGATTTTGATGAGCTGACGACAATGGATTTGATACAATCGGTCTCAGGCCACGAATTCAATGTATGATTGCTGATAAATCCAAGTGCTAATATAGTTCAGGAATCGTTTTGTAACCAAATCCTCATAAACCTTGTATCTCCACCCATTAGAGAGTGGGATCGTTTGTTCTAACCTAAGTTTGATGAATACTTCAATCCTCTAACTATTACTGTTTCTTCAGTTCCAGTCGCTGCTGCACCAAGAGCTGTTGATTTAGCCGATTCACCTGTGTCTACGTCAATTAATCAAGATGCTCCATCAAAAAGTATCCCATCATCACAAGAACAAGAACATTCTCTAATTATTTCTCAAGGTTTTGAATAATCACCAAAAATGATCACATTTTCATGATGATCCACTTCACGAATCTCTTCATGAAGACTCGGCTTCTCAAGGATCATCATCTAATGTGAGACCAATCCACACTCCATTCGAATCACTTGGTAGATGGACTAAGGATCATCCTATAGCAAATGTAATTGAAGATCCTTCTCGTTCTGTCTCTACCAAAAAGCAACTACAGACTGATGCCATGTGGTGTTATTTTGATTGCCTTCTCTACTTCAGTTTGAACCAAGAACTTCAATACAAGCAATGATCCGAACCTCATGGATCGATGAAATGCAAGAAGAAATACTTGAATTTTAAGGCTACAAGTTGGGAAGTAGGTGCCTGTCCAGACAAAGTCATGGTTGATCAAACTAAAAGGGGTTTTTCTTTTTTTTTTTTTTTTTTTTCTTGTTTTTATTTTTTTTTGTTTTTTTTATTTTTTTTTTTATTTCTTTTTATTTTTTTTTTTTTTTTTTTTTTTTTTTTTTTTTTTTTTTTTTTTTTTTTTTTTTTTATTTTTTTTATTTTTTTTTTTTTTTTTTTTTTTTTTTTGTTTTTTTTTTTTTTTTTTTACTTTTTTATTTTTTACTTTTTTTTTTTTTTTTTTTTTTTTTTTTTTTTTTTTTTTTTTTTTTTTTTTTGTTTTTTTTTGTTTTTTTTATTTTTTTTTTTTTTTTTTTTTTCTTTTTTTTCTATTTTTTTTTTTTTATTTTTTTTTCATGGTCAAGGATGACGTATTTGGCGGTAGATTGGTACTAAAGGATAAGCAAAAGACTTGTTGCTCAGGGATTCAAGCATGAGGAGGGATATCGATTTTGAGGAATCATTTTTACCAGTTGCAAGAATAGAGGCCATCTGTTTCCTTGTAGCAAATGTAGATAACAAGAATATGCTGATTTTCCAAATGGATGTCAAAGCGGCATTCTTAAATGGCGAGCATAAAGTAGAGGTCTACGTTTCTCAACCAGAAGGATTTGTTGATCAGGACAACACATCGCATGTTACAAGCTTAAAAAGGCCTTGTACGATCTCAAACAAGCACCATGTGCATGGTACGCCATGCTGTCAAGTTTCCACATTTCACAACATTTCTCCAAAGGTGCAGTTGATGCGACACTCTTTATACGAAAAGTAGAGAACGACTTATTATTGGTAAAAATTTATGTTGACGATATATTATTTGCATCCACTAATACTGCTTTATGTAATGAGTTTGCTAATCTGATGACCACTAAGTTCAAGATGCGATGATGGGGCATATGTCATTCTTTTTAGGATTACAAATTTTTCAATGTTCTAGAGACATCTTCCTAAACTAGTCAAAATATGCTTCTGAAATAATTAAAAAATATGGTATGCTAACTAGTGATTCTGTAGACATACCTATAGTGGAAAAGAATAAAAAATATGGTATTCTACAGCGGACACCAGTTGATGCTACACTTTACCATGGCATGATTGGATCCCTTATGTGTCTAAATTCCAGTAGACCCGACCTTATTTATGCAATCTGCTTATGTGCCCGGTATTAGGTAAAGCCTACAGAAAAGCCACTTAAATGCGGTTAAAACAAATCTTTTGATATCCATCAAAGGGGACCATTAATTGTGACATACCGTGATTTGAGCAGGTTTGTTTATTCCTTTGATTTGGCTAGTGTCCATTTTGTATGTTTCTTGTGTGGTATGTGTTCTTATTATGTATGTGAAGTGGTTTAAATATGTGCCAATAGATGTCATTTTTAGGAGGTAAATGATTATTTAATTTTTTGTGCATTATGAGTTTGGTAGTTTATAAGGTCTGTGTGGGTGGTGTTCGTAAAAGTAGGTGTGTAGTAGGTCGGGGGGTTGTAAAAAGGTTGGTGTTGGGTATGTTTTGTAAGGGGGGTGTTGCGGATGTTTAAGATTTAGTGTTTTGGGGATTGATATTTAGTGGTCATGTTTTTGTGTAGTAGAAGTGTGTAGCGGAGGTTTTATGTGGTTGGGGTTGTTGCTTTACTGTCTTGTAGCTGGGGGAAAGTTTCGGTAAGTTACTTCTTGCGCGTTAAGGTAGACTTGTGTGTTTACGTGCTAGTGGTGTAGTGGTGTTTGTGTTCTAGTGTGGTAGATTAGTGTGTTTATTATTAGATGGTCGTGTGGGGTTTGTGGCGGATTTTTAGTATGGATGGGGTTTTTGTTTATTGACTGATAGTGTTTAAAGTTGTTTGGGGATATGTGGGTTGGTTTGTGAGTGTGGGTTTATGGTAGTTTGGGATGGGTTGTTAGTGAGGGGATTTTTGGGTGATGTGTCGTGTTGATTGGTTTGTAGAGGGTTGTAGGTTTGTTGATTAAATGATTGGCGTGATGAGCTTGTGTGTTGTGTTGAGATGTTACTGGACGTTTTTTGGGGGTGTTGGATAGTTGTTGTCGGGTTGTTAAGGGTTAGTTATGGTGTTGGGTTGCTTGTTAAGGAATTTAGATGTGTTGTTCGTAGTGGTAGTGGTGGGTAGTTAGGTGTATCTAAGAGTAAGGGTAAGTGTATAGGTTTGGGGTTGGGGTTAAGTTAGTAGGTGGAGGGTGGGTTGGTATGGTGGTGTGGGGTGTGGGGGCGTGTGTGGAGCGTTTTGGCCTATGGGTGGGTTGGTAAGTTGTGGGTGGTGTTAGCGTTTTGCGTTTTGGATCAAGTGTGTGTAGGGTGTTATAAGATTTCGTTTTGGTGATTGGGGTACGGTAAGAGTGTGGGAGTGGTTTGGGTGATGTTGGTGTGTTCGTAGGTGGAGGGAATTTTTGATTTATTTGATTATACGTGTGGGAGTTGGTTTAGGTTTAGGTATTATTTTTGGTTTCGTGGTAGGTCTTTATGTAATGAGTTTTTGGGTGGTTTTTTGTGGTGTATTTTAGGTGTAGGTGTGTAATAATGCAGTTTTAGGGCGTTGTGCTTGGGGGAGGGTTGGTCGGGGTAGGCTCGTGTGTTGTGGTGTTGGTATTTTTGTTGGTTTGTGGTATGTTTATCTCGGTTCACATGGGTGAAGTTTCTAGCATCAAAGGATGAAGCTCCTGATTTTATAATCAAGTTTCTGAAAAGGATACAAGTTAGATTGAATGCAACTGTCAGGAATATTCGTACAGATAATGGAACTAAGTTTGTTAATCAAACCCTGTGAGACTACTATAAACAGGTTGGCATCTCTCATTAAACATCGGTTGCTCAAACTTCACAACAAAATGGTATTGTTAAAAAGCGAAATCGTACGCTTGTTAAAGCCACTCGTACAATGTTAATCTTTGCACAAGCTCCTTTATTTCTATGGGTTGAGGCACTTGCTATCGTATGTTACACCCAAAACCGATCCATTATACGACGACGCCATAGAAAAACTCCTTATAAGCTCTTACATGATAGAAAACCCGATTTATCCTACCTTCATGTCTTTGGTGCACTTTGCTACCCAAACAATGATAGTGAGAATTTGGGCAAACTTCAAGCTAAAGCTGATATAGGCATTTTCATTAGATATGCACCTAAGAAAAAAGCTTACCGTATTTACAACCGACGTACCCAAAAAATCATTGAAACTATCCATGTCGATTTTGATGAGCTGACGACAATGGCTTCTGAACAACTCGGTTCAGGACCCGAACTTCAATGTATGATTGCTGCTACATCCAGTTCAGGACTCGTTTTGTACCATATTCCTCAACAACCTTGTATTCCACCACTAAGAGATGATTGGGATCGTTTGTTCTAACCTAAGTTTGATGAATACTTCAATCCTCTAACTATTACTGTTTCTTCAGTTCCAGTCGCTGCTGCACCAAGAGCTGTTGATTTAGCCGATTCACCTGTGTCTACGTCAATTAATCAAGATGCTCCATCAAAAAGTATCCCATCATCACAAGAACAAGAACATTCTCTAATTATTTCTCAAGGTTTTGAATAATCACCAAAAATGCCACATTTTCATGATGATCCACTTCACGAATCTCTTCATGAAGACTCGGCTTCTCAAGGATCATCATCTAATATGAAACCAATCCAAACTCCATTCGAATCACTTGGTAGATGGACTAAGGATCATCCTATAGCAAATGTAATTGAAGATCCTTCTCGTTCTGTCTCTACCAAAAAGCAACTACAGACTGATGCCATGTGGTGTTATTTTGATGCCTTCCTAACTTCAGTTGAACCAAAGAACTTCAAACAAGCAATGACCGAACCATCATGGATCGATGAAATGCAAGAAGAAATTCATGAATTTTAAAGGCTACAAGTTTGGGAATTGGTGCCGTGTCCAGACAAAGTCATGTTGATCAAACTAAAAGGGGTTTACAAGGTCAAGACTGACGAATTTGGCGGGGTACTAAAGAATAAGGCAAGACTAGTTGCTCAGGGATTCAAGCAAGAGGAGAGTATCGATTTCGAGGAATCATTTATACCAGTTGCAAGAATAGAGGCCATCCGTATCCTTGTAGAAAATGTAGCCAACAAGAATATGATGATTTTCCAAATGGATGTCAAAGCGGCATTCTTAAATGGCGAGCATAAAGTAGAGGTCTACGTTTCTCAACCAGAAGGATTTGTTGATCAGGACAACACATCGCATGTTACAAGCTTAAAAAGGCCTTGTACGATCTCAAACAAGCACCATGTGCATGGTACGCCATGCTATCAAGTTTCCACATTTCACAACATTTCTCCAAAGGTGCAGTTGATGCGACACTCTTCATACAAAAAGTAGAGAACGACTTATTACTGGTAAAAATTTATGTTGACGATACATTATTTGCATCCACTAATAATGCTTTATGTAATGAGTTTGCTAATCTGATAACCACTAAGTTCAAGATGCGATGATGGGGCAGATGTCATTCTTTTTAGGATTAAAAATTTCTCAAAGTCCTAGAGGCATGTTTATAAACCAATCTAAATATGCTTCTGAAATTGTTAAAAAAATATGGTATGCTAACTAGTGATTCTGTAGACACACCTATGGTAGAAAAGAGTAAAAAAGATGGTATTCTATAGGGGAATCCAGTTGATGCTACACTTTATCGTGGCATGATTGGCTCCCTTATGTATCTAAAATCCAGTAGACCCGACCTTATTTATGCAATCTGCTTATGTGCCCGGTATTAGGCAAAGCCTACCGAAAAGCACTTAAATACGGTTAAACAGATCTTTCGATACCTAAAGGGAACCATTAATATGACAACCGTGATTTGAGCAGGTTAGTTTATACCTTTAGAAATGGCTAAGTGTCCATTTTGTATGTTTCTTGTATGCTATGTGTTCATTATGCAGGTTGAAGTGGTTTACATATGTGCATGATGTCATTTTGGAGGTAAATGATTATCTTATTTTGTGTGCATATGAGTTTGGTGTTAAGTATTCCATTTGTTCACGTGTGGTGATAATGGAAATGAAAGACGTGTTGCATGCATTGCTACGTCAATTCTTGGTTTTAAGAGGTGAGCGTTTATAAGAAATGTAAGTTATTGGAAAGGAAACATGTGAGTGAAATATGGAAGTTCGCAGTAGACTTTCCATAAATAGAAAGTGAGATGTGAAATGAAAAGTTATTTTTAGAAAGTCTAGCAGGTGGCGTTTATGTAAAAATGTTTACTCAAATTAGCTTAGGTTTTTATAAAAACTTAAGGAAATATAAGTAGTAGGGTAATAAATAAATAAATAAATAAATAATAATGAACAGGGGGACGATCGGCATATAGGGTTTAAAAGGATTTAGGAGTGCTAAATTTGTAAAAGTGAAATTATATGGGGATTAGGAAACCATTTAGACATATTAGAAGAAATCTATTCCCTTTCCATCTTGGTCGAAATCACAACCCCCATAGCTAAAGCAATATCGACCTCCATTGTTGATCCAAGGAAAACCTCAAGAATCATTGTTTAGGTTCAAGCATTCAAGGTAAGCATGTTAATCCTATCCAATTTATATATTCATGTAACATTTAATGTGATGGATCTAGGGTTTATAGAAAATACAGAAAATAAAGGAACATTAATGATATAATAATGATTAGGGTTAGTATAGGGTTATGATCATGCATGTTTCATGTTAGGGTTTGTGTCAGATCTTGATTTAGGGTGAGCAGAATTTAGGGCTGCGAGTGAATATCTCCATGATGGTAATAGGTTTTTGAGTGTTTCTGGACTGCAAACAGTAGCTTATTGAATGTACTTTTTAAAAAGTCTAGCCTCGATCTATTTTGAGTTCTGGAAGTTAGTCAAATGGTCATTGCAAGAAAAGTTGTCAAAACAATAAATACGGGTCAGATTTAGGTCAGAATTAGAGAGGTAAAACCCCTATTTAAAATTCGAATTAAGGTTAGCCAAAACACAAAAGTTAAGTTCTATATGTCTATTAACTTCCCTAAGAAAATTAGCATCTAATTAGTTTCCTATGTATGGTAATGAGGGCCATACATTTTAGTATGCAATCAGATCCGAATTGGGATAGTTTTGAAGTTTAATTTTATTTGGGATAGTTGTACATGTAATTGATACTTGGTAATCTCAAGGTAGTTAGTAAACTCATAAGTGAGCTTAAATGATTTTTGGTATAATTTATAAAGGTTAGCAAGTATGGGTTTTAAGTTGGTTAAGACACGCTAAAATTCTGCATTTTTAGATAAATTATAGTTAACTAGTATAATGTGTTAACAAGATGGTTAAGGTTGGGCATGGTGTCAGGGTGACCCATGATGGTTAATCAAACCCTTAGACATATATCATATGAGTGTTGCATGGACTTGAGCTTTTAGCTTGGTCGTGTGTAACACGTTTGTGTTTGTATTGTGTAGCTTGTGTTGATATTGTTTTGAAGCTGCTAGTGCATTAGGTGAGTTTCATAGTCCCTCTTTTCACATCGCTTTTAAATTGGGATGAAAATGATTCAAATGGATTTGAAATGTTCTAATTAATGTGATTACGTGTCTTTATTTTGAATGTGTATGGACTTTACTTGGCTATTGTATGTTACGTGCTAAATGCTTATGTGTATTTGGATCGGGGGTAACGTTCCTACCCATTTGTTATGATATTGGATCGGGGGTAACGTTCCTACCCATGTGAAGTGATGGTTTTAATGGATCGGGGGTAACGTTCCTACCCAAGTGTTGATACTTGTTGGATCGAGGGACACGTTCCGTTCCCATGCTCGTTATGGTTACATTTTCATGTTAGCTTGTATGATAGTACAGTAATTGTCCTGCCATGTTTGCATTAATCACAGTAATTGTTTATATAAGCTTTGTTTTTCGTGTCTTAATCCTTAGGACTCTAACCAACCTTTGGGTAGATGTTTTTAAGCATCATTTTCAAGGTAATCATTTGAGGATGTTGAAGTTAGGAAGAGTTGGATAGAGAGAGTAGGCTTGCATGCAGAGTTCACATTCTCCTAGAGATTTTATTTATGTCATTTGAATTGTTTGATACTTGGTTGTTATTTGATTCTTTAGACTTTTGGAGTATGTTTCCTTGTGGTATCACTTTGCTATCATAATGCAAGACTCCTTTATCTTGTGTTAGATTTTGTTTCATGACACATTGTGTATCATTTGTGTGGAAATTGTAGGGGGGGGGGGGGGGGTGAATAGTTTCCATTAAAAATCTTAAAAATGTTTCGTATCCAAAATAACGAATCAAGCATGATACAATATGATGTCGTGTTTCTTACAAGTTATATACACATATTTAATACATCGATTTACAACATACAGACACCAACACACTACTTTTCACTTTTATTTTATGACATAATCTAAAATCTATATATTCAACACATCACACAATTGCAAGTTTAAATATAAAGCGATAAATGCGAGTATATATGTAAAGAGATAATGTGAATAGGAAATGCAAACGGACACGATGATTATAGTTGTTTCGGCTCACGAAGCATCTTTGCCTAATCCAATCCCCGAGTACCCAAATTCAAGATTTACTTCATGTTCAACAAGCTCCTTAAGGCGGAGAAAACCGTACACAAAGTTCCTTACACCGATTTATGACACAAAGCTAAATGTTGAGTTCTAATCTTAGCTAGAACCAATCTATCACAACACGACTTCACAACTTCACGACTTCTTCCCAACTTTACAACTTCTTTACAACTTTACAACTTCTTTACAACTTCACAACTTCTTCACAACTTCACTTCAACCAAATAATTATATCCACATCTTCTTACATTCATCTTGGTAAGATCACCTCGATCTAACATCTACAATATACACCATGATCACCATGTATTAAGCTATTACACAGTTGGAATACATGATCGATCTATACCTTGTGATTGTAGACATGTCATGAATGCCCTAAGTAGCCTACATAACTTCTTATCTTAATGATAACGAAAGTTCTTCTCTTGCACTTCAATGGATGGATGATTGGATCACATTTTAAACAAACTTATAATAAGTTAAGTAATCAAAAGAAAGGGTTTGAAAGGAGGTATTTAAAGGGGTCGCCCATTTTTAGACGCTCCTCTTTTTGTCTTATTCAGGGGAGGTGTTTACTGGACTTTTTCTAGCCGTTTTAGGTTTGAAAATTTGAAAATTTCAAATTTGTTTATTTTGAATAAAATCATTTTCTTATATATACAATTAGTTTTGTAGTATATTTTAAAAATGTTTGTCTCAATTTTATAATGTAGGTTTGAAAATAAAAAAATTTCTTTTATTCATTAAATCAAATTAAGTTGTTCTATGTTCATACCTTATTGATTTACGTGGGTTCAAATTAAATTTAGTGTTGAAGGAACACTGAGACGTCGAAAGATGTTGGGAAATGATGATTAGTGATTACGAGTAACTTAAGCACTTTACGTTATGTGTTATAAGCTACATGTTTGTCATCACCAAAATAGAAAGAGAATGTATAGATTAAATATCGCAATATTTCTACCAACAATCTCCCCCTTTTTGATGATGACAAATTATGTAAACTGTAACTCATAGTAAAATGTATAAGTTACTTGTTTACACTTCTTCTCCCCTTTTTGTTGAAACAAAAAGGTAGACTCCAAGATGAGACTTTTACTACACTTCAACTCTTCAATCAAAGAGGCGAGCTTACATCATCCTAAGTGAAGTCTTGATTCTATCAATCCTTTTTAAACAATGACATTCCTTGAACATTGACTCAAGCGGATCCATGGATCAAATTAGTTGCAAACTCTTAACCTACATCAATGGTTAGTTTCGCGCAACAAAAAAATATAGGGATGAAAAAACACAAAAAAATGTGTAGATGTCTTAAACGGTTGCAAATGTAATGGCTTGGACATTTGCAAATGCTCTCCCTTGGTGTGTGCTCCCCCTTGATTAGGGCACCAAGAAATCGAATAACTAAAAAGTGCCACAAAACAAAGTTAGTAGAAAAAATGCACATATATATAATGATGATGATAGATATATATATGCAAGACACTTAGTGGGGAACAAATCATGTATGTTTTAGGTATATGCACTCTAAAATGTGTCACTAAAGACTAAAGACAAAAAAAAAATTATGAATGCTTAAGACATGGAAATGTTTAGGAACCAATGATAAGATTCGACCGACACATGCTTAAGGGCTAAGACTCGATCAACACGTTCCTTGTGGTATCATCATCTAACCAAGATAATGATGTGGATTTAAATAGACTAATGGTTGTATTGAGAGATTCCTAAATCCTCAAGGTTTCTTTGTTAAGCATTATGTATGCTTTTCATGTTTGGGGTGTTTAAGGATAAACATTATCGTAAGACTTTAGGTCGAACTAAATGTTGATGATAAGGATGATTTGTTGAGGAAACATAAATGAGGAAGGATGAGCGTGAATGGAAAGGGAAGGTGTTGACTATAGGTTTGTTGGGTGTTTGGTAGGTTTGGAGAGTAAGGTGATGAGGGAATGTTGTTTTGTTGTTGGGAGAGATGGAGGTGGTGTGTGTTGAATTTGGTTGTCACTTTGAGGTGGAGATTGAGTGTGAGTAACATATGAATTGATGGGTGAGATGGGAAATGGAGGATGTGAGGCAACTTGTGGTGATGTGGGAGTGTCCTTAATGTAAGGGTTTGGTAATTCTTGATTGGGGTGATTGTTTTCTTGAGATGGTTGTTAATGTTGATAAACAAAGGTGAAAATGTGAAAATGGTGGAGAATTGTGATAACTCAACAACACTTGAAGGTTGAATATCATCTTTGTGTTCTTCACTTGCCCAAAAAATAGAAATGGACCAATGGAAGACACGTTATTGTGATGACTCAACAACACTTTGAAGGTTGTATATCTTCTTTGTGTTCTTCACTTGTTAAGAAGTGGAAATGATTGGATGAGACGCATTTCATCATGAAATTCACTTGACTTTTGACAACATAGGCACACATACTTATGAGTGTCGGGATATGAGGATAAGACGCATTTCATTACGAAATTCACTTGTGGGGAATGGTTACATGGTGAATCTTCTTGTAAAAGTGACAGGTGGATAAATCGAGGTTGATAGTCGTAAAGATGACTTGGTTTTTCATTTCACTTTGGTGATTTGGGAATGTTCTAGAACTAATGATCACTAACCAGAGTGAATAATAGTTATGAGGTTTGAGTGTATGGTAGAAGTGTATCTTGTGGTTTCTAGTGAATAAGGATCACCTATGTGAGTTCTTGAGAGTGTTTGGTTAAAGGATATATGTGAAGATGTGTGTTTTCCCTTCCCTTTTAATTCGTGCTCATCCGGACATAAGTTGTGGAATAAAAAGAATAAATGAAGAGAAATAACGACGGAAGCGATGAGCTTGACAATTTCATGATGGATGACGGTTAGCATACGATGAACTTCATCCGCGAAGTTATGTAGCTCTTCTCGAATATTGCGATTGTTCGTAGAACAATCACACAACGAGGTACGGGGTTGTCTTAAAGGTGGTAACGGAAATGTGGACGGAAGATATTAACCATCTATATAATAATAGAGGCATGATTAAGGTTTTTGTGAAACGACTTAGACATGAACAATAAGTGACATTTTAATTTGCATTTCGCGAATTAAAAATGCTTAAACATTTCGGATGAAATGATTAAGTTGTCGAGATTTATCGGAATGTATTTAATAGTAACAAGACTATTAAAATGAGAATGACACGTTTATGAGATTTGTTTCATCATTCCTAGACCTAGACAAAAAAACCCCCTAAGGTTTACTAGAGATTTACTGTCTATAAACTTTACCTAAGGATAAATAGTTTCTCAATGGCAAAATAATCCTCTAAGGTTTATTTATCAAGATTGAGTCACACGTATTGCAATATACGTTACAAGAATTAATCGCACACCCCATAACACTAAAGCCCCGATTGAGTTAAAATTAATTAACTCCCCTTTAAATATTTATCAGATATGTTTAAAGTCTTTTCCGAGTATCACATAATTAATTATGAAGAAGATATTTGACATTTTATCCCCCTCAAACAATGACCCGTTTTCTATTTAAAGAGCTGTAGTCGTTGTTTGAGTAGTCAAATGTCTTTGAAAATGATTTTTTTGAAGAATTTCGGATTTGAAAAATTTAATTCTGAAAATCAACACCAAAAAAATAAGATTTCTCTTATTTTAACACATAAGCGCACTGACGCATACACTTATGGAATATAGGAAGCACGAGTTGTGATGCAAAGTAATCACAAGCCTTTGTATGGTCATAAAGTAGACCATGCCCGAGAATAAATTCCCGTTGAGAGGTCAAGTTTTCTTTTTGAAATACTTGCCTTTAAGATGATGACCGGGTTGCTATCTGAAATAATAGCAAGCCATTTTTGGCATGTTTTAAAAACTTTTGAACTTCTGCTCAAACTTCATTTACGATCGTATCATTATTAAATGACATTTCTAAGGCCGTAAATGTTATCGATTTTCAGAAGACATGCCAGAGATACATATTTTTATATTTTTTTTTAATTTTTTAATTTTTAAATTTTCTTTTTAAAAATTTATATAAAAGAAAAATATTTTTCTATTTTTATGTTTTCTTATGTACATATGATACAGGATATGAGTTACCACCATCACGCGTCTGTTTCCTCTGCCAGACGTTTCAACGTTTCCGGAGACATGCTTCTTACAAGCTTTTCGATCAAGAAGTTAAATCTATCTCGTGGCAAAGGTTTGGTGAATATGTCAGCCAGTTGGTATTCAGTCCGGACAAAGTATAGCTCTACGGTTCCATGCTCTACTTGCTTCTTTATGAAATAGTAGCGAACATCGATGTGCTTTGCTCGTGAGTGTTGAACATTGTTTAGAGCATAAGCAATCGCACTCTAATGTGCATAAAGGCGGAATCTTATTGAATTGAAAACCATAATCTGTTAGCTGTGAACGCATCCATAGAATTTGAGCACAATACCTAGATAAGGCAATATATTCAGCCTTTGTACTCAAGATGGCCATGCACTTTTGCTTCTTGGATGACCAGCTAACAAGTTTGTCACCTAAGAACTAAGCGTATCCTGATGTACTACGTCTAGTGTCCTGACACCTCACATGGTCTAAATCTGCATATGCTTTACGACATACTGTATCCTTCAAGTACCAGAGACCATGATAATGGTTCCTTAAGGTATCGAAAGATCCATTTCACTGCTTGTAGGTGCTTTTCGGTAGGCTTTACCTGATACCAAGCACATAAGCAGACTGCATGGATAAGGTCAGATCTACTGGATGTAAGATACATAAGGGATCCAATCATGCCACGGTAAAGTGTAGCATCAATTTGTTTCCCCTGTAGATCTTCATCCAGTTTACTTTTTTCTACCAAGGGTGTGTCGACAGAATCAGTAGTAAGCAAACCATATTTTTTAACAATTTTAGAAGCATATTTAGATTGGTTTATAAAGATGCCTCTAGGACTTTGAGAAATTTGTAATCCTAAAAAGAATGACATCTGCCCCATCATTGACATCTTGAACTTAGTGGTCATCTGATTAGCAAACTCATTACACATGGCAGTATTAGTGGATGCAAATATTATATCGTCAACATAAATTTGTACCAGTAATAAGTCGTTCCCAGCTTGCCGTGTGAAGAGTGTTGGATCAACTGCACCTTTGGAGAAATGTTGTGAGATTAGGAAGCTTGACAGCATGTCGTACCATGCACGTGGTGCTTGTTTGAGACCGTAGAGGGCCTTTTTCAGCTTGTACACATGCGATGGGTTGTCCTGATCAACAAATCCTTCTGGTTGAGAAACGTAGACCTCTTCTTTGAGCTCGCCATTTAAGAAAGCCGTTTTGACATCCATTTGGTAGATCGTCATATTCTTATGAGTGGCATTTGCTACGAAGATACGGATGGCCTCTATTCTAGCAACCGGTGCAAATGATTCCTCAAAATCAATTCCCTCTTCTTGCCTGAATCCTTGAGCAACTAGTCTAGCCTTATTCTTTAGTACCCCGCTAAATTCATCCATCTTGACCTTATAAATCCACTTTAGTTTGATTAATAACACTTTATCTAGACACGGCACCAATTCCCAAACTTCTAGTTCTTGAAATTCATGAATTTCTTCTTGCATTGCATCGATCCATGACGGCTTGGTCATTGCTTGTTTGAAGTTCTTAGGTTCTACCGAAGTCAAGAAGGCATCAAAATAACACCACATGGCGTCAGTTTGGAGTTGCTTTCTCGTAGAGACAGAACGAGAAGGATTACCGATTACGTTTGCTATAGGATGATCCTTAGTCCTTCTACCAAGGTGTTCAAATAGAGTGTGGGTTTGTATCACATTCAATGATGATCCCTGAGAATTTGATTCTTTATGAAGAGATTCATAAAGTGGATCATCACGAAAAGTTGGTGTTTTTGGTGATTCATCAAAACCTTGAGAAATACTTGGAGAATGTTCTTATTCTTGTGTTGATGGAGCATCCTGATCAATGGACGTTGACACAGGAGAATTGGCTAAAACTACAGCTCTCGGAGCAGCAGCTTCTTGAACTGTAGAAATAGCAATGGATGGAGGAGTGAAGTATTCATCGAACATAGGTTGAAACAAGCGATCCTAATCATCTCTTGGTGGTGGAATACAAGGTTGTTGAGGAATAGGGTTTGGAACGACTCCTGAACTGGATGTTGCAGAAGTCATAGAATGAAGCCCGGGTCCTGAACGCTTTCTTTGCGGGTGCGTAACCAACGAAAATACCAATGTTAGCTTTTGCATCTAATTTACCCAGGTCGTCATTGTCATTGGTAGTATAACAGAGTGCACCAAACATATGAAAGAATGATAAATCCGGTTTCTTATCTTGCAGAAGCTCATATAGAGTTTTGTTGTATCGGAGGCGGATTAAAGAACGGTTTTGGGTGTAACATGTTGTGTTGATTGCTTCGGCCCATAAAAATAATAGAGCTTTAGAAAATACTAACATTGTACGAGCAGCTTCTACAAGAGTTCGGTTTCGCCTTTCGACAATGTCGTTCTACTAAGTAGTGCGGGCAACAGATGCTTGATGCGAGATGCTAACATTTTCATAAAATTCATGAAGTGTCTGATTGACAAATTTGGTTCCATTATCTGTTCGAACATTACGGACAGTGGCATTCA
>BQNB010095894.1:0-20846 GCA_026074375.1 Tanacetum coccineum
CAGATATGTATTATGTAATACATACCCTAATTTTTGGCAGTATATAAATGCAATATCCCTAAACATAACCCTAATCTCTTTTCCACTTTCACACGCAGTTAAATCATCACTCCCACAAATTTGCAGACAATGAATATCTCCCTTATCTCTTCAATCAACAGATCGATACATCCATATTACTACACGAAAACAACAAATCATCGAGCCCCATTTTTCTTAACTGCTTATCACCATTGAACCATAAAGGTGTCGAGAACCAATAAATTATTGTCTTCAAGATCCTTATATAAGGGGTCTCGGGTAGGTTTTTGATTTGATTTGTTTTCGTGTGACAGAAATCGAACCAAATAAAGTTTGTAACAAATTTGTTATCAAACTTTATTTATTTTCAAATATAGAATAATAAGAAGCTATGCTTCAAAGATCAATGATGAGTCTTCTACCGTGTTTTGGATCTTTAAAGGTCTTGACAAAATTATACAACATGAATTAGAAGAAACTGAGATAATGGTATTTCATTTTTTCATTCGAGTCTTGATATTTCCATGGTTGAAGGAGATGGAGATGAGTAAATGTGACGATGGGATATTAGGATAGTTATGGTTGGATTTGTTGAATTAGATTTGTTATTGTGGTTGATTATAGAGGTTGTTGATGTTGTTGTTGTCGATTGGTTTCGGTTGATGGTTTTTTGTTGGTATGGATTGAGTCTTGTCGAGTCAGTATTGATTATCTTTTTCTTTCTTTGACCTTAGACTCGTCACGGTTGACTGGCTCCGTTGAGTCGACCCGGGTCAACTCGGTAATGACAGAGTTGACTTGGTTTGGGTTTGGGTTCACCAAACCGCTGTCCTAGTTGCCACCAAACCGGTATGGCACACATCAAATCGCTGCCAGGTTTTAAAATAGGCAGCGGTTTGTTTCGGTAAGCCATGAAAAAATACAAACCGCTGGCAAACTTGTATCAAACCGCCATGGCAAACCGCCACGGTCAAACCACCACGGTCAAACCGCCACCTGTCACAATAGTACCTTTTCCTTAAAATCCGGATCTGGGTTTTCCTACCTTCCCAAACCGCTGTTAAGAACACAATTTAAGCCCAAAAGAGACACGAAATAAGCTATAAAAAGCTATAACAAAACAGATCTGCATTTTAATGAGTTTAGGAGGACAAAAGGACCTAATAACAGAAAGCTAAAATTGATTAGCTTGAGGCGGGTGATTCTAATTCGTCTGACTTCCATATGTCTATCAAGTGTCGAAACCAACGAAGTAGAATTAAAGTTGTGGTTAATTCAGATAACATTAAAGTTTCGGGCTCCTATGTGCCAGAGGTGTTTGTATCTCACTATGAATAGTTTCTTGGCACTTCTATGGAGTGTAATGAGCTTAATGTGGAGGGCCTCTTTTCTAAATTGATTTATGCTACTACGTCCTCCAACATGGTTCGTGCTATCACTAATGATGAAATTAAAGCGGCTATGTTTGATATTGATGATGACAAAGCTCCGGGTCCTGATGGGTATACTTTCGCTTTCTTTAAAAAGGGGTGGAGTGTTGTTGGCCATGATGTTTGTAATGCGTGTTTCGGGATTTCTTTTTTGTAATGGGTGTTATTCTGTATTAGGCGAATCATGCATATTCCTTGCTCTTATCCTCAGGTATTCAGCTCCCTTAATAGTTAATGACTTATTCGCCTTTATCGTTGTTGTAATGTCATTTATAAATGCATTAGTAAAATCCTTTCTAATCGAATTATTGAGGGTATAAAGATAGTGGTCTAGTGCTAATCAAGCCGCTTTTGTGCCGGGTAGGCGGATCTCGGATAATATTCTGATTACTCAAGAGCTTATGCATAGTTATCATAGAAATTGTGGTCCTCTGAGATGTGCGTTTAAAGTGGATATTCAGAAAGCGTATGACACGGTTGATTGGCGCTTTCTCCTCGAAACAATTCTTGTTTCGATTGGTCTTCATTGCATCTGGATGAAATGGATTATAGCTTGTGTGACATCTACATCTTTTTCCCTTAACATTAACGGCAACATTCATGGTTTCTTTAAAGGGAAGAGAGGGTTGCGACAAGGAGATCCTCTTTCCCCTTATCTTTTCACTATGGTTATGGAGATTTTATCGCTTATTCTCAAAAGACGGGTCCGTATGTCAGATTCGTTCCGTTTCCATAAACATTGTGAGGAGCTCGAAATTATTAATGTTTGTTTTGCAGATGATCTTTTCATCTTTGCTCGTGGTGATTTGGCTTCAGCTCGTGTCATTTTGGAATCTCTTGATGAGTTCAAATGGTTCGTTCATGTCCCAAGACATCCCAAAGTGTATGGTGCTTTCCTGTTTTGTGGGTGTATCATGTGAAGCTTGCTATTATTAACATTATGCCATTTTCTAAAGGAGAGCTTCCGGTTAAATATCTCAGGGTTCCCCTCATCTCTTCGAGGCTTTTAAATAAGGATTGTAAAATTCTTGTTGAAAAAGCTAAGAATAGAACAAGGGATTGGAAGAATAAGTCTTTATCTTTTGCGGGAAGGCTTCAACTTTGTAAGTCCGTTATTTCATCCATGCATGTTTATTGGGCCTCAGTTCTTATGATCCCTAAGGGCATTATTATCGATATTATCAGCTTATAGTGTGTTTCTCATAGTGTAATGGTGAATATAAGTGGGTGTATAAGGCTAGGTTGTTGGGTTATTTTGTTAGGAACGACATTTGCCTCCCTAAGGAGGAGGGTGGTCTTGGTCTTCGTAGTCTTGATGTCTTTTAATTATTGCTTTAATGACCTACATTATTTGGAAACATTGGTCTAACTAAGGAGTCTTATGGGTTCGATGGATCTTATTATTAATTGATGTGGTCGTTCTTTTTAGGACATCCTTTCAAGGATGGTATGAGTTGGGGTAGGCTTAAACTTCTCCAACTTCGGGATATTGTTCAGCCCTTCTTTTGGGTTAAACTAGGTAATGGTACTAATACTTCTATTTGGTTTGACAACTGGTGCTCCTTGAGTCCTCTTAATGTTTTTTTAAGATGCCTAAAGATATATCAAAGAAGGTTTAGTATAATGTACTAGTGATGGGCTGAATGGACGAATGGGTATGGTCATGGGCGCTCAATCTTGGATCCTCAAAGCCCTGATTTAGAGCTTGATCCCGGACCCTGGTTCTATGATTTATCTAGGCTTGATGGTTGGAAATGGTGATAATATAGCTCATTTTCAGTGTTTTTTGTTAGCTAAGGCTTGGAAACGCTTTTTAATCGACCAGGGAAAAAAAACCCTGCAGGTTCCGTGGGGTCGGATTGTATGGTTTTCTCCTTGTCTATACAAGGCACGCATTTCATCTTTTGGTTAGTTATGCGAAATGGTCTTAAAAAGCGGATGAATGAAGGGTAATGGGTTGTTGTGTTTGCGTACCGACTTAAACTGGCTTTGTTGTGCTTTGTGTGATTCTCAACCGGACTCACATGCACATCTTTTCTTTGAATGTCCTTTTTCGTCAAAGGTTTGGTTATATGTTCGTGAATTGGCTGGTATGGAGCTTATCCCTCCTATTATGCATGACATTATTTCTTATTTACAACCAATTAGTAAGAAGAGAACGGCTTTGAGTATTCTTGGGAAACTTATATTGGCTGCCTAGTCTTATTTTATTTGGTTGGAGCGCAATAATAGAGTGTTTAAGCAGGTGAAGAAGTCGCCGGAAGATATTCGTGACATTATCATGGTTACGGTTCGTCTAAAGTTGCTTACTTTTCGCTTCAAGGATACCTCTATGGTTAATCAGCTACTAGCACGTTGGAAGATGCCTAAGTCATTTAGGCTTTATGGTTGAGTTTAGCTTGGTCCATGATGCTTGCTGCTCGTTCTTTCCATTGGCAGACTTGGAAGGTTTTTGATAGTATAGGCTTTTATTTGTATTGCTTATATACATATAGTTAGGCCTAGATGATTGTGACATGTCACAATCGTGGTAGTTGGAAGTTCAAGCTCTTGCTTGAGGTTAATGTGGTACTTCAGCCACATTCCATTGTACTTATTTTGTGGTGATTAATACAAATTTACCGGGGTAATCCCCTTTACCTAAAAAAACTGTTATAAAACAGATTTGTGCACCAACAACACTAAAAACTTATTCGTGGCTTTTTCTTTAAAAACAACAGCCCATCAATAAGCTTGAATAAGCTGAACAGCCACAAAAATAAGCTTAAAATGAGCTCTAAATAAGCTGAAATAGCCACGAACACAACACACAACACGATACAAAACACAACCTAGGCTCTTAATACCACTTGTTACGCGAATCAAAACACCTTATCGGGGGGTCTTGGTTGATCAAAATAAACAAGATATATCATTGTTAGTTTCTAGTGAGAGAAAGTAGAGAGGGTGAGATGAACACAAAAAGAAAAAATATTAGATTGAAAGAAAAATGGATGAAATGAACATCCACACCCCCCATGGAGAGTCATGGGAGGTATTTATAGCCTAAACATAGCTAGACTACCCATCGTATACAATAGTAGTCCCTGCATTTCACGCAGTGTCCCTAGTTAGTCCAATTCACCTGTAAGACGCCAGCTTTACAAAATAGTAAGGCAAACAGTTTAATTGTTTGTTTGTATATTGTCTTTAATTGTTAGCGTATTTAATTGTTTTCCTAAT
The DNA here is from genome assembly GCA_026074375.1 of Tanacetum coccineum. NCBI lineage: Eukaryota > Viridiplantae > Streptophyta > Magnoliopsida > Asterales > Asteraceae > Tanacetum > Tanacetum coccineum. Next base: position 4,674 of record BQNB010095894.1, read on the forward strand.
ACACTGTTCTGGTCGATAACTCGATACGACGTATCCACTTCTATTGGATACGGCGTATCCAACCTTCTGTCCAATACAACGTATTTATTCAACTGATTAATACGGCGTATTCACTTCAATTGAATACGGCGTATCGAGCATCTGATATATTATTAGTAGCTTTAGTTTTTGCAATCGAATCCGTATATCTGTGTTTTTTTTCTCCCGAGCCCATCCTACTAATTGTTTATCCCTTGTTTCAGGTATTTCATGACAAGGAGTTCTACGAACAAACTATTTACGCCTTTCCAAGAACCGGAACGAGAATTTCGATCATCTAGGAGGCACTTCAAGACACTAAGTCTTGACGAATTGAGATCGCCTGATTTTAGTCTATTTTCTGACCAAGAAGAATATTCAGAGGAAGAAGTTACGGAAACAATGGTGAAAACTATGGAGCAATACATGAGCAAGACCCGAACTGACTATGGATCCGGGGTTGCTAGGCCTAAAATTGAGGACAAAGATCACTTTGAACTAAAAGGCCAATTTCTTAAGGAGCTTCGAGAAAACACATTCAGCGGTTCGAATGATGAAGATGCGAATGAACACATTGAGAAAGTTCTCGAAATTGTTGACTTATTCCATGTTCCTAATATCACTCAAGATCAATTAATTCTTTGAGTCTTCCCTATATCCTTAACTGGAGCCGCAAGTCGTTGGCTAAGAAACGAACCAACTGGTTCGATTAAAATTTGGGAAGATCTTAAAACAAAGTTTTTGAACAAATACTGCCCACCTGCTCGAACAGCAAAGAAAATGAAGGAAATCAACAACTTTCAGCAAGAACCTGATGAAACCCTTTATCAAGCATGGGAGCGCTTTAAAGAACTCTTGATGAAGTGTCCTCAACACTACTTACATAGATACATGAAGTAATTTTGTTCTATAATGGGTTGGAAGTTCCAACACGAAAAATTTTTGATTCAAGAGGTGCAATACCGACTAAGACTGTTGCTGATGCGAAAGTGGCCATCCAAGAGATGGCAGAATACTCTCAAAATGGCACAATGGAACCTCTAGGACAAGAAGTACTGAAACTTCTAACGGATTGGCAGCTATACAAGCACAACTCAATAATCTTGGAAAAGAAATCAAGAAAGTAAATGAAAAAGTCTATGCGGCTCAAGTAGGATGTGAACAATGTAAAGGACCCCACTACATAAAAGATTTCCCTCTTAAGGAAGAAGGGACAACCCTCGAAGAAGCTTACTACACGTAGTTTGGTAGAGCTTTTCAAGGAGGAGGGTATAAAGCAGCAGCTCCGGGATTCTATCAAAGGAACAATGCAAATCCTTCGTACCAAGAATGAAGGCAATCTATGAAAGATACCCTGAGCAAGTTTATGAGTGAATCAGAAAAGAGACGTGAAGAAAACTCTAATTTGATTAAAGAAATCCGAGCTTCAACGGATGTTGCCATTAGAAACCAAGGAGCATCGATTAAAACTTTAGAGATTCAAATTGGGCAAATGAGCAAGGTACTACAGGAAAGAGGATTTGGAAGTCTACCTAGCTCTACTGAAGCAAACCTGAGAGATCAAGTCAAGTCAATCTCAAATACTATTGAAGCTGATTCATACCTGATACGCCGTATGGGATCCTCCCAATACGCCGTATCCACTGGATAGAACCGTACACTGATGTACGAGACAAGACAAATGACGATTCCATTTCCAAGTCGTTTGAATGGTTATGAAAAGAAGGGATCATACGGACCACAATTCTCAGAAGCTTACCCTAAAGCTTCACATATCGATAATTTCACACCCAGAAAGGAGAAAGACCTAGGGAGTTTCACTTTACCTTGCTTTATTAATAATGTTTTCTTTGATAATGCCCTTGTTGACTTAGGAGCTAGCGTTAGTGTTATGCCTCTCTCGACCTACCTTAACTTAGGATTAGGCGATTATGCTAAAAAAGTTGACAGTTAGTTAGCAGAAACATGACTATGATAATCACACACACACAGGAATAGCTGAAAATGTACTAGTAGGAATTGGTAAATTTGTTTTCCCAATAGACTTTATAATTCTAGATATGCCCGAGGATAAAAGTGCCCTTGATCCTCGAAAGACCATTTTTGTCTGACCACACCACGAGCTTAAGATTGATGTTTACAAAAGAAAGATTACTTTAAGGGTCGGGAAGAAAGGATTATTTTCACAAGTGTTAAACCTGCTAGTTGTTTAATTAAAAGGGTCTACATGCTAAGTTTGAGAGAAAGAATGGAACTTGATTTAGAAGCTAGGCTAATGGGAGAGACTTTGGTGTTAAATACATCATTAGACCCTTTCTTTGAGGATCACATTGAATTAAATAATCTAAATGAACCATTTGAGCTTAGGAGAAATCAAGGTGATGATTTAATGCCCACCATTGAGGAAGGTGAGGTAATTGAGGAATTTAGAACTAGGGATGATGAATTTAATGCTAGAATTGATGATTACCCTAGTTATTGCGACTATGATAAGAAGATCCATATAGATTGTTCTCACAACTTAAAGTTTTCATGCATGATAGGATTTGAATTTACACACGCTAACTTCTTCCCATTATTGTATGTCAATGTGATGTCCAAAAAGTTTTATAATTCTATAATGAAAGATAAGATGAATGGAATCTCACATCCATACCAAAAGCTTAAAGGGTTCTACAAAGGAGTATTGAATTTAGGACCCGATTACATTCGAGATGCGAAGATGGAAGAATGGCTCACATGCGGCGTATCCGCTCCATATGGTGAAGAGAAGCTGAAGAAAAGTCTAACTTAAAGAATTCGCTGTAAACAAAAGTGCTTCCCGGGAGACAACCCGGATTGTTATTTATTTTTATCGAGTCTGTCTTCCCAGACATCAATACGGCGTATCCGCTCCATATCATACGGCGTATTGATTGTCTGGACGTGATCAGTCTTTACTTTTTATGCACTTTAAAAACATTATTGTCAGTTCTGGAAATACCGCGTATTCATGCACATGATACGGCGCATTCACCAAAACTGACCTGTATTTAGTTTGTTTAGTTTAGTTTAATTTAACCGTAGGTACCAAGATAGGAATACACGTTTTTTCCTATGTTTTATACAGGACCTCGTGAAAGAAATATCAACGAATATTGGTGGAGAATTTACAAATCTAGAGATCTTGAAGTGTTGGAGTCTTGATACTTCATGGCGGCTGTTCAACACGAATTCTAGCTCAATAAACTCAACATGGAGAATCTACCGAGCAAATATCAGGGGAGTTTCTCATTTTAATTCTTTTTAATTCCCGTATTTAATGTTTTATCTATACAACGAGGACGTTGTATAAATCAAGTGGGGGTGGAATTAGAAAGTTTACTTGTTCTAATTTTCACACTAAAATGCTTAAATTATGCTCAAATTTATAAAATTTTCAAGCATACTTTTGTGAAATTACTTGATACATAACCCGCACACAACAACCCTTATTAGATATTGTGAGGATTTAACCTATCTGTTTCTAAATGTTTACCCAAATTCTATAAAATATGAGTGTGCCGGTGATGTAGTAGACTTTATAACTTAGCTTGGTATATATATCCAAGATCACATTGATGAGTACTATGGATTTAGATGGAGTAACTTGTTTAAATTTGTAAAATTTTAGGATTACACCCAAAAAGCCTATACATGTTGTTTATTAACTAATTACGCTGGTTAGTTAACCCCCGTATAAACCCTTTGTTTACTCTCACTTTAAGAGTAAGATATCTCTAGAACAACCCGTAGAGCCAATCTTTTAGGAATTACACCAACTTTTTTATTTCATCACACCTTTACACCTTAGCCTACCCTGTTAGGTTAAGTTTATTTTATAGTTGCTAGTTGCTTAAAGTGTAAAGTTTGTATTTCCCGAGTCTTGTGTCATCTTCTATCTTTGGTACGGTTGGAAGAAATTTTCACATCGCAAATGGGAATGTATAAAGTAGTCAAAGCTCATGTATTTTTGCTACCATCACAATTAATGGTACGTCCGAAGAATTAAGAATTATCGAAGGAATTATCCAGAATTATTATGATCGTGAAGATGATGAAAAACTACTCCGAGTTTCGTATAGAGTTAGATGCAAAAAAATGAAAAAAATAGAAAAATTGCAACAAAATAGAAGGAAAGTTTAAAGATAATCACAAAAGCATTACCGAAGGAATTATACGAAGGATCGATTATTCGTTGATACGTCTTTAAGTTAACGATGTAGAGTATTGTACAAAGTGGAAGATATCGCCACTTGCCTTGTAAAATATGTAAAGTATGCGATGATTGGGAAGTTGATCGTTATGGAAACGCCAACTTAGGTTGTTGTTTTTTATCTATGATTAAGACGTTTGTAAATAGTTGTGTCTTTATCATGGTAACGGTCGGAATAAGTGTCTAGCAACTTGTATCTTAGACTTAATCTATTTGTTTTGTAATTTTTATTTAACAACAATTTATTTCCCTTTCCTAATCATTAACCATGGGTTTTACGCGAATAAGGATGTGTACGAGCATGCATGTCTATTTCGTCGTTACGGCCATGTATGCATGTCTTAGTTGCCTTGTTGGTTTATTACTATTGGTGAAAGTTAGAAGATCCATACCATATATTACTCTACTATTCCTACTCTTTAGCTTATTTGAGGTGGGAGTGAGCAGTCACATGTGTCTATCCTGTCGTTATGGGGGTGTATGTGTGGTCTTTGTTGCCCTCCTGGAATATTGGTATCGATAAAGATTAGTTAGAGTAATCAACCCTAAGCCTTATCATAAAAACCCATTTTAACTCTATAAACTTGTTACTCCTTAGCTCTAGTGGAGATGTGTATCCTTGTCAAGCTTATGATAGAATACTCATCACGACCGAGCAATTGAGTGAATTAGTTACATGTTACCACATAGATTAGTTGAGTGATTTGAGTGTTTTCATCTTCCTATTTCGTGAGGTGTTTGGTTGTGTACTTGTAGTAGATCAAATAAATGCTTAATGGAAAATATCCTTAGGGTTACATTTTTATAAACTTCTAAAGGCTACTTGAGGACAAGTAGGATTCAAGTGGGAGGATATTTGAAGACATCAAATAACGTCTATTTTATAGCATTATTTATCCTATGTAATTAACCCATTTTATGTAATTATTGTAAAGAATTATTACTTAATCGTTTGTATTTAAGAATTGCAGTAATTACGGAGTACTTGGTGAAGATTAACAAAAAGGCACGCATTCTAGAGCTTAAAGAAGATATTTTGAAGATTACTGTTCTGACAACCAATACGCCGTATCCATTAAGGAAGATACGGCGTATTTGTGCCTGCACTCACCAAAGACCACGAAGGAAACAAGATCAATACGCCGTATCTAAAGAAGACCAATACGCCGTATTGAAGATATAGAAGGTGGACACCGACTCCAGACCTTATAAATAGAAAACTCAAAAACGAGTTTTAAGTGTGCTAAATCATATTCTCGATACCTAAACCACAAAAGTCAATTTTTTGAGGAGAAAAAGAGCAGAAGAGGTCTTGCAACGCGATCCAATCCATAGGAGACAACGTGTAATTTCTTATATTTTTGTAATCGTTTATTTTTTGGTATCATTCATCAACTCGGTTAGTTTATCTTGGCTAAACCATTACTCTTGTATTAATTATGATGTTTGAAGGCTAATACCTTCGGGTATTAGCCATTATTATGAAGATCTGAATGTTTGGTTTTGTTTATATCACGATTGCTTAATTTATCGTTGTATGCTTGTTTATGTTTATCGCATGATACTTGTTTATGTGCTTTAATATGCGACCTATCATTCAACTGGATCTAGTGATACCGACCAAGTAATCTAGATTCCGGGATAGCTCTCCATATAGTAATTTATACATCTAGACCAATAGGATCACGAATAACAAACTATCTTTGCCTTTAGATTGTGAGCTTAGTTGGACCGGTAGGTGACCCTAGGGATCAACGAGTACGTTCTAATTAATTGGTAAAGATTTTGTTAGTGGCCTACTAGTGTATTAATTGCCGTTAAGCAGTAAGTGGGTAAAGTCTCTATGAGCTAGGGTGCTTTAATCCTAAAGATAGATTATAATCAGCAAATAAGGATGCTTTATGCGAATACGTTAATCGTGACATAATTCTTCGTATATAGGTCTTAGGAAGAAGTCCTGCCTAAGTCTTAAGAATGATATGCCGCCTCGAGATAAGTAATCATTGCACTGAATAAACAAACCAACTTCTAATCGGATTAATGATGGTTAATACAGTTTTCTATTATAAGGCTTGACCGCTCTTTTATCTTCTGTTAATTTGCTTGCCTGTGTTTAAGTGTCTTGAATTGGTTTTAGTCACCACCAAACCTGTGACACCCCGTAAATTTCCGTTCATTAATTTAGCCGTTATCGGTCGCTAATTTGAATTTTTAAAGTTTCGTTTAACTTTTACGTTTAACCGGGAAGTTTTCCCGCTATTTATCTGAGAATCATCGCCGGGAGTGAACCGGGACACCAAACGTTGTAGTATTTTGGCAAAAGCCACGTTTTTATAGTTTAAGGCAATATTTAAAATTTCATAATTTTTAGAGATACCGTTATTCGTTTCGTTACTTACGTGAATCATGTTTAATTTAAAATATAAGCATATGCATGGAAGGCTTGGAAATTAAATCAAACAAGGAGCACCAGCATCTTAATATATTGAAAACCATTTGGTCCCCCCCCCCCTCTTTGTCTTGTTTGTCCAAACAAACACCCCATGTGAACCTTGGAGGCCAAGTTGAATTTAAAAAACAATAAGACAAGTTACAACTATCATTTTTGTCCAAGAACCATTGTGATTGGGAGATCATTTTGGTCCCCTCTCCCTCCTTGTCTTATCCTACGGCACACACACAAACACACTTTTAGTGTGTGAAGGAACCTTTGCATATATATACCATGTTACTTCCCATTTTTCATTCATATTTCACACACACTTAGCATTTGAGTTTTCTTTTGCTCTCTTGTCTTCCTAGTCCACGAAAAACACACACACATATATAAATCCATAAACTTTTCATCTTTGATCAAAAACTCTTGAAGATTTGTTGAAGGTTTGATCATTTGTATCATTCGGGTATTTGTTAAACAACATTTGGGTTGTATTAGTCTTGTTCATCCTTCTAAAAACCTTCAAACTTTGTAAGTCTTCAAATCTTTTAATAACTTGTACTTTCATAACCATCTTGATGCATACATACTAGTTGTACAACTTATTTTGTAAAAACAAAGATTTTAAAACTACATAAACCTTAAAAGGTTATGCCTAGCGTTCGAAAATAATAAAAGAAAATATAAGGGAAGTATAGTTTTGTGATCATGGTTATTTTTGTATAATAAAAATGGTATGTTATAGCTTATTATATTTGGCTTATGTTAATAAGCTTTTGGAAAAGGGCTTTTCAAAACTGATGATTCTTTAATTCCCCTAGATGAACACTTAGCTACTTTTCGAGGTAATTAGTCGAGGGGGATTGAGATTCTTGGTTTTCTAAAGTGTTTACTTATGGCATTGCGTGAGGACACGGCAATATCTTAGTATGGGGGATTTTGGTATGTGCTTAATTACACATACCATTTACCTAGGAAAACGTGCTTAAAAGATTAAAAACATACCAAGAATACGTTGTATTTGTGTGTTTTGCATTTGTATTGTGCAGGTAACGGATATCTAAGAAAAGGACAAAAACGAAGCCAAAAAGAACAAAACCGAGCACGGGAATGGAATGAGCGTGAAAAAGTCAAAGTCAATGCCAAAAAGTCAACCGAAAAGTCAACCCCGCAAAGTCAAAGTCAAAACCAAAGCCGACATCGAAGAAATACTTAATGGGCCAACCCGCACCCATCTAATGGGCCGGGTCAGCCCATTAATGTATTAAAAGACCAAATATTAAGCTTATTTAAGCTATTGGGCCCAACTCCAAAATTAGCCCAACAAGCCAAATCTGTTAGACTTAACAGCCCACACCAATATATGGGTTAACCTGCTACCCCGTTAGTCCCTTAACCCTTTGCATTGTTAGTCCAGGGACTATGCTTGCAACAACAACATACAACCTCAGGGATCAAACCTGCCAACCCCCTAACTTTACTACACCACAAGGACTGTGGTTGAAATAGAACCATACAAGAAGAGGGGCCAATCTTGCCAAACCCATAAACCTTCACCCCTGTATTACCAAAACAGATACAAACACCCCCAACTCCTTTTCCTGCCTAAATTTCTATAACAGGGTCTTCTTCCCCTGTCCTACCCTGCAATCCCACGACAAATCTCTTCACTCCACAACAAAAACAACTTAACCCCACTTCACATGGGCTCATTGCCATGTTGGCAATCCCACACAACCCTATCCATTGATGAATCAAGACAAAGATTGAAGGGCTTGGATTAAAGAACTTGGGGACAAAGCAAAATCAAGTGTTATGATGACTTTAGGACTTCACTCACACAACAAGCACACCTGCTCATTCGTCTCACGCAAGAAGCACATAGAAAAGACCTAGAACCTAATTGGTTTAGTATAAATAGGGTCTTTGTTAGCCCTTTAGTGGCATCTAGTTTTACTTTAGTAGCTTATTTTTTTTACTTAATGTCAATTTAAAATTCTAAGTCTTGTAACTGTTTTTTAAGAATTAATGAAAGTTTGAGTATTTTGTTCTAAAATTTTGTTTTTAAGATTATTGTTCAAAGTCTTTTATAAGTTCATTCAAGCTCTTATTTATACTCTCTTAAGCTGTTATTCATTTAAGCAACATTAACTCTCTAGTTACTTGTTGTTTAAGAACTAGTTCATAAATCACCAAAAATACTTGAAGAAAATCTGGAGCATGGTATATTTTGGATGGCCATGGGTTAGTGCCTATGTGGAAGGCTATAGGTTGGTTTAGAAACTGAGTTGGATTATAAGAATTTGCCTTTTTTTAGCAAAGGGTGTTTTGTAAGTTCTATCTTTACATTTTAAGCTTGAATTTTTCTTTTATTTATTTCTGCTTATAATAGTGCTTATTTCTGATTTTGATTGCTTAATATGGCCGTTAGAATTGCTTTTTATGTGCATGTTTTTACGGTTGTGAGATCCATTTGTTTAAGGGTTAGAAGAATTTGTAGATTTTGTGATTTAAGCTTATTCTGTTAGGCTTATTATTAGTGCTTATTGTCTTTTGATAAGTGCTCATTATTGCTTATTATACCTTGTTATAATCTGTTCTTGCTTTAAAGTGCTTAAAATCAGAAGTTTTAAGTTTAAAAATGGGATTTGAGTTTTTAAAGGGGTGTTTGGCTTAGCAGTACTAACCATAAGTTAGTACTGCTAAGGTCCATTTAATGACAGTGGGAAATGTATCATCATTCTTGAGTCTAGAATCTGTTTTTTTATGTTGTTGTTATAAGTTTTAGAAATCAAGTTCTAATGAAATTGTGGTGAAGAGTTTTTGAATCTGTGGTCATATTGTTTGATAACTTAGCTTATTTGATTAGATTTTGTCTAAGTGTTGTTTAGTGTCATTTATACTCTTGTTTGAGTCTAAGAATGCAGTAGAAAAGGTTTTGAATCAAGTGTGCAATTGTTCTTTTTTGTTGAAATCTTAATCTGTCAAAACCTAAGTCTCACTTTTCAAAAGTTCAAAGTCCACTTTTCAATAGCTAAATTAGATAAGCTGTAGTCAGTTTTAAGGTCTGATTTTTGTTTTATAAGCTCTTTGGTCAACAAGCTTAATCTGTTTTGAGCCTTTGAGTCTTTTCAACAACATTTACTAGCTTAAATCTTAGGCTGAAATACGTATTTTTCCCCCCCCGTTCCTTAAACTTGAAAAACTCAGCATATACTAAGAGTAAGTGGCTTTTTCTCTTAGCTTTTTTATAGCTTATTTGAGTTTCAAACTCCTTTGTCTTTGCTGATTATTGAAGCCCATAGGATAAGCTCACTCTGCATATAAGCCTCTAAGCCATAAGGATCCATTAACTAGCTTAAAAATAAGCTAGAAAAGTGTCCCTAGGGCAGTTTTAGCAGTTTTGGCCAATATTGCTATGTGCTTATCTGAGCTTATAGCTTATTGGATTTTCTTATCTTATGTTTCATTCTGCTTATTATGTTTGCTTTTAAGTGCTTTTAGCTTATTTAGCTTAGGGTAGAGCTTATTTAAGCTTATTTGTGGTTTTTAGTTTAGCATTTTAAGTTTAAAAAGCCTTGTAAGTGAATCTGTCATTTTAAGCTTAGGTTAGCCCATTTCATTTGCTTATTTTTGTTCCATAATGCTTATTAGGTATAGCTTATTGTCTGTTGTAAGCTCATTTGCTTTTTAGTAGCTTATTAAGTTTTAAAAAAAAAACCAACAGTTAGACTTTATAGCCCTTAGCTTAAATCCTAGACTGTCACTTTTGTTAGCTTATTTCTGTGCTTATTTGTGGTTTTTATAAAAAGTCATTTTACAAAAATTGCTTATTTTTAGGTCCTTAAGCTTTTTCAAAAAGAAATTTTCAAAAACAAAAACATTGGGAGTGAAGGAGAAGTCAAGGTGAGCAAGGCTCGAACCTGAGACCTCTCCCTCACTCAACCAACATTTAACACCACCACACACTACCAACTGCGCCCTTGGGTCTTTTTCGTTAGACTCTTGGGGCAGTTGGTATTTAAGGAAGCTGGTTGCACCATTTTATTTTTCCTAGATTAAGCAATGTTTAAAGGACTTTTCACAATTTTTTCAGATTTTTCTAAATTCGTTTAGTATTTTTAATTAATTTTTTAGATTAAATCAGTTTTAAATTCATAATAAAAAAATATAAAAGTCAAAAAAATATAATTCTTTTTTTTTAATTTTCTTTTATCATTTAGGATTTATAAAAATTAAAATTTCATTTGTAGGGTTAAAATTTTAATTTGAGTTTTTAAAGAACGGGTTTTGAGTCCCGTTATCGTTTTTAGTGTTTTAGCCTTATTTGCTTTCGTTTTTAGCGTGCCTTTACTTGTTTTAGCATATTATTAGTAGAAATAGATAACCAAATCCAACTTGTGATATTCAAGCATTGTTCCACAAACGTTACCTCGATTTTTCCATTCATACCTCGTCGGGACACGACCCAGGAAGGTTTTTAGGGATTTTACTTTGGGTAAAAGTAATTTTCCTTAAAAAAAGCCTTACGGAATTCTTATCATTGATATTTTTGATAATTATCCTTATATATATTTATATTATATATTTATTATATATTGTATTTATATATTTAAAGGGTTGATTTTTAACTGTGTCATTCGGCTTAATAAATAAGCCCGAATATGTTTTGCTTGGGCTTTTAGCCGCGTCCCACATACAAGACCAACGCCACAAGCTTATTCTTGAGCTTATGTGGTTCGGCTTATTATGGTTTGACTTATTGATAGCTTATTATTAAGTCGCGTGTTTATTATTTAATGTTTTGCTTATCGGACTATATGGATAAGTAAAACTATATTTTTGGACTTAACGGGCCAAGGCCCAACATAAATGCAATACACCAAGGCGTAAAGCTACGGTGTAGCTTATTGGATAAGTTCATGAATAGCTTATTTAATAGTGTACGACTTAGACGCTATACGTTTAACTTATTTTGAACGTTGGACGTGTCGAGTAATAAAATTAGGCTTATTGGGCCTAAAAGCCCAATAAGGGTCCAAATAGTCTTTTGATTAAATAGTAAAAGGGTTTTGACGATGTATAGTTTGTAGATATGAAAATAGGATTGAAAATGGTTTTTATAAAAGTCTACGACTTTGGAAAACGTGTAAACACGAACGGGTCATGCCGAAATTTTTATAAATTATTGTACTTAGTAAATATTAGAAAACGCACATGATAAAACTAGATAAATGAGAATTTAATAATGTGCCGAACAATGTATATATATAAAAATATATACAAAATATATATTTTTACTTAGTCATTTATATGTATATAATATTAATATAAATACTATTATTTACTCGATTTACTTACGAAAACATTTTAACTATTATACGATCACCGTACTATTATTTACTCGATTTAATTACAAAAACATTTTAACTATTATACGATCACAAGCGTTAATTTTTAGAAATATATTAACAAAAGTACACTAGTATATGCTTATGCATTATCCGCACTTCTTGCCGCTCCTCTATATTATACCAAACCTTCATTTCTAGGTTTCTTTATGAACCTTTTCCGCAATCGTGTGATTTTATTCTAGACTATTCTTCTTCGAATTAACCAAGTCAAGGTGAAGTTCCCACCCATAAGCCTCACATATAAATTATTTAGAATAATTGTTTTTATAACTTTGGGGTGAAACATTACTTCCTTTAAAAACTGACACAAGTACTATATCGTGAGAAATTCCTCGTTTACGTTTGCCTAAGGAGTGTTTAGGACCACTATTCCACCGAATTATCATGAACTGTTAATCATCTATAACCGACTGGCTGGTTAAGTGAGCGCGAGTGAATAAATAGATCTATTGGGATTAATTATCCCTATCTGGGTAAGAAGCACTTACTAGTCCGAGTTTGTCAAGGACTAATGGATATATGTCATGTCGAAACTAGTTAGGTGGTCTTTGGTCGGACACCTGAAGGGCAAGCCTTTATAGCATTGTACATGCTATCTTCCAGTATTAGCTTTAGTGTCATGAGCTTAGTGCAACGTAAATGCCTTTTTATGTGAAGTTGTATCTCCTATAATTGTCGCATACGTTTTGATAATCTTGTGGTCCACATTAATTACGTTTGAACAAAACCTATGAATTCACCAACTTTATGTTGACGTTTTAAGCATGTTTTTCTCAGGTGCTTAGCATGGATGTCGTTGCTTGACTTATGTGAAGTCTATTTGCCCGGACCGGCTTACCAGAAATATATCTATGTCTTTAAATACCGTTGTTGAACTTATTTAAGCTTCCACATTTTTACTTTTGTATCTTTCAAAATTTGATCAATGTAAAACTTATTCATATTTTGAATTTATGCAACGGTGTTATTTTTCAAATGTACCCTTAGAGGTCGTTGTTTATGTTTTGTACTTGAGATATCCGCTGAACGTCACGCCCCTGGACAATAAATCGGACGAGACCCTATTTGGGGGTGTGACTAATTGGTATCAAGAGCCAAGGTTATAGAGAACCATGTAGTATTAACTAGGTCTGGACTATAACTAGTATGTGATCCTACGTGATTATATGTGCCTTACGTGATTTTACATATACGTAATATGTATATGTACTATGTAATTAAATACTAAATATAACTAATATTACTAAAATTATATTGCATTCTTTTTGCGGTACTTCATTCGATGGTTTATTCATTCACTCATTCATCTATGCATTCATTTACCCATTCATTCATTTGTTCATTTACCTATTTGATCATTCTTTTCCGCATCATGCATGGTTGGTATAAAGGATATTTATATAAACTTTTGCGTGTGCAGGTCATGGCTATCTCTGTTATTTCAGTTTCATCAGATTTGTCTGAGGAGAGTGTGGGGACATCTACTGGACGAGTTATCTTGTTTGGTACTATCCCTACCACTATCCCTGACGCTACACCTTCTGTGATTCCACCCACTACCTATATTGATACCACACTAATACCTACTGTTTCACCCACCATCGCCCGATTATACACCCGCATCACTTGATTATTCACCCACATCTGATACGGAGTCTGATCCATCCGAGGATCCGTCATCAGATCATATACCACCACTACCAGCTACTTCACCATTTCTTTCATCGACCGATGATTCTTCAGATAGTGATACACCTAATACAACACCATCACCTACCCATGGTACACCATTCACTGAGACTACCCTTTCTACTCAAAGATCATCGGTTGCATCTGGTGCACTTCAACGTCGAGTCATGGTTCTTGCTCCTGGGCAGCCTATTCCTTATGGTCGACCGTACTGCTACCATCTAAATAGGCCGGTACACATGATGACTGAGAGGAAGAGGGTTGGACCGTTACCCACTCATCGTCTTGCTGTGAGACATTCAGTTGATCACTCTTCTTCAGATCATTTTTCTTCGGATGATTCTTTAAGGGATTCATCATCAAGTTAATCATCAGAGTCTTCTTCGGATTCTTCTGTGGATGCTTTATCTGAATATGCATCTAGTCGTTCATCTTCTGATCATTCATCACCCACACCATCATCAGGTATGAGACTTAGTCATCATTTATGTTCATTAGTACCGAGTATTCATCGTTCATCTGCTGCTATTTTTGAGAGACCATCTCATGATTCTTCTTTTGCGAGCCTTCGCAAGAGGAGTGGATCCCATGCTGCATCTGTACTGTTATTTTCACCTACCCTTGGAGCATTGTCTTATGCACGTGCTGATCTTTTACCATCGCCTATGAGGATTAGGAGTCCTAAGACAGCTACGGATTTAGAGGGTTGTTTGGAGGATAGTTTTGAGCCATATGTACCTAAAGAGGCTGGATTGGGAGTTGACTTTGAGGATGAGAGTTCTGATTCATCTAGGCATAGAGGGGCTAATTTAGAGATGGATGTTAATTTTGTGAGGAGTGATGGGATTGATATTGACCCCGATATTCAGGCAGAGATTAACGAGTGTATCACTTATGCAGATGCTCTTAGAGATATAGGGATTGATGTTAGGGTGATGTTAGGGTGGTACTCGAGAGGAGATTGAGACGAGTATGAGAGGCCCAGTTGAGGTTAGAGTGGATAGAGTTACTCACCTAGTGGTAGCTGAGGATATTCCTGAGCCTGCTTAGGAGGGAGCTAGAGAGGTCACGTATGAGACATTGGGAGATTTAGTTCAGAGGTTTCATGATAATACTGAGGAGATTCCAGTTCATCGTGTTTAGGTTATTAAGAGTGTCCAGAGGGATTAGGGATACAGGATCGTAGCGACAGGACAACAGAGTGTTAATATGTCGGAGAGGATCCGAGAGCTGGAGAGGGATAATAGGAGACTTAGAGACATGATGGATGTTGCGAGTCACAGAGTTTCCCGGTCATAGCGTAGGGAGTTGCGTGGTCAGAGGGAGATGAGACAGATTTGGCGTTTCAGATTTTACGATCGTATGAGAATTACTAGGCTTGAGGCTTGTGCCAGGAGGTATTTAGGCTACCGTTCTTAGATTATTTCTTGAGTATCTTAGTGTGGACCTATAGTACCTAGTAGTAGCTAGTTATTAGAGATTTGTAAATCCTATATTTTGGAACCATGTTGTAACAATTAGTATTGATGATATGAAATCTAATGTTACCATTCCATGTTCGGTATTCTTAACTTAATGATATATTTTATTTTGCTTATTGCATATTGCATTATTACTAAATCGTGGCATTATCATGAAGTTATTATGATTTTGTATTTCCATATAATAATACTTGTTATTTTATTCGAACCCCGTTAACAATCTCGTATCGCTCACAGAATTTCATCGTGTTGTGTATTGTTATGATGTAGGAAAATGCCTAACATCCGATCTGGAGCATCAAGGACACGTAAAGGAATTAACGAGCAAATTGATCGCCAAATGGCATGAGTGTTGGGAGCTCATGCCACTGCCGGGAACCTTGAACCCCTTATGAGAGACGAGGGTGGTCAAGAGGAAGTAAATGGAAATGGAGGAAATGGAAATAATGGAAATGGAAATGGAAGAAATGGAAATGGAGGAAATGGAAATGGTAATGGGAACGGAAGAGGAAATGGAAATAACTTTAGAGGATTTGTGCCTGCTCAAGAGTGCACATATCAAGACTTCCTGAAGTGTCAGCCACTTAGCTTTAATAGGACAGAAGGAGTTGTTAGGTTAACTCATTGGTTCAAGAAGATGGAAATTGTGTTCCACATTAGCAACTGTCCAGAGAGGTACCAAGTGAAGTATGCATCAAGCATGCTTCTGAACAGTACATTGACATGGTGAAACTCCCATAAGAGAACAATTGGGATTGAGGCCACCTATGCCATGAGTTGGGTAGAGCTTATGAAGTTGATGACAAAAGTATACTGTCCAAGAAATGAGGTCCAGAAGATGGAGACCGAGTTATGGAATTTGGTTATGAAGGGAAATGACTTAACTGCTTATACAAGAAG
>BQNB010095895.1:1807-25755 GCA_026074375.1 Tanacetum coccineum
TAGTTCGAACCTTCACTCGTTCGATCGACGCTAGTTCGATCCGTCGCTCGTTCGATCGACGCTAGTTCGATCCGTCGCTCGTTCGATCCGTCGCTCGTTCGATCCGTCGCTCGTTCGATCGACGCTAGTTCGATCCGTCGCTCGTTCGATCGACGCTAGTTCGATCCGTCGCTCGTTCGATCGACGCTAGTTCGATCCACGCTAGTTCGGTCCTTCGCTCGTTCGATCGACGCTAGTTCGAACCGTCGCTCGTTCGGTTCTTCACTCGTTCGATCGACGCTTGTTCGATCGTTGCTAGTTCGATTGATGCTAGTTCGATTGTTGCTAGTTCGATTGATGCTAGATCGAATGTTGCTAGTTCGATTGATGCTAGTTCGAATGTTGCTAGATCGAATGTTGCTAGTTCGATTGATGCTAGTTCGAATGTTGCTAGTTCGATGCTCTGGAAATCCCTCGTTCGATCCAAACTAAAATCCCTCGTTCGGTCCTTGAAGAATTCTCCTCGTTCGATGGTGCTAGTTCGAACCAAAAGAAATTTCACTCGTTCGATGGTGCTAGTTCGATTGACCTAGTTCGAACCAAACACCCCACTCGTTCGATCTTCGCTAGAATGATGCTCGATTCTTTGCTTCTTTCCGACCTTGCGATTTGCACAAACAACCTCAACGAATTACAAGCACTAAACCACAAGCACTAAACCACAAGATTCTTGTACAAAAAAATTATAATGAACGATATAATGGAAAAAAAATTCGAATAGAAAAACAACAAAAAATAAGCCGAAACAATAAAATCTAAAAAGTTACCACAAACAAATCACTTAACCCAACCTTGGCTCTTGATACCACTTGTTAGGATATCATTTCATCACCTCAAACACAAAAATAAGAAAAATAGATTTTAGAGAGAGAAAGTAAAAAAGAGAAAAATGGTTACTTGATTCACAAAAGAAAAATGAGAAGCAACACCCTCTCCACACTTGGAGAGGGCTTTAAATAGCTACAAGGATGGACTATTCTTGTAGGCTTTGTGTTGGGCCGGTTCATAGAACAAATGGGCTTGAGCCCGACAACTAGGCCCAACTAGCTTAACTAAACTCCCGAAAACTACGTTTTCCTATACAAGGCTCAGGATTGTTTAATGACCATCACTTTACTAAATATCACGGCTAACAATAACTCATCTTCTGCTCAATCTAGTGAGGTACCATTTGAGCAACAACCTGATTTTTCATCAAGTCCTTCACCCAGACCATCACCAAACCCTACCCCCACTCCTAATATTCCTGATTCAATTCCAGAACATACTGGTGAGAATCTTGGAGATCATTCATTCAATGATACATCCCTTTCAGGGAATGAGGATGCAATGACTCTCCAAAATGTCTATGATCTTTGTATCTCTTTGTGTAAACAGGTTTCAGATCAAGCCAAGGAAATTAAACTCTTAAAGGCTAAGATCACAAAGCTCAAAAAGAAAGCTAAACCTGTCATCAAACATCATAAAGCATATCTGAAGAGTCTCTCATTGCAGCAAAGATTCCCAAGGAAGAGCTTCTCAAAGAAACATAGGGTGCACAAAAAGTATGTATCCAAACAAGGGAGGAAGAAAGCAAAAGGAGAATCATCAGTTCAAAGAAATCCTCTGTTTGATGTATTGGCTGAAGATAAAATTGATCACATGGAAACAGAAAATGCTCAAACTGAAGGGAGGTCAAGAGATATGATGGATGAAGACAAGGAAATTGATGAAGAAAGACTTAGTACTGAAGATGAAGTTAGTACTGTCAAGGAAGGAGTTAGTACCGACTTTGAAAAAGTTAGTACTGACAGACCAAAAGTTAGTACCGACTTTGAAAAAGTTAGTACTGACAGTCCAAAAGTTAGTACTGACGAATCCAAAGTTAGTACTGATGCACAAAGAGAAGGTACTGAAGAATCCAATGAGAGCACTGAAGAGATCTTTGAAGGTACTGAAGAGCAAAGAGAAGGTACTGAAGAAAAAGTTAGTACTGATGAACAAATGGAAGGTACTGAAGATCAAACTAAGGAAGAAATTGCTTCTAAAGCCTCTCAAACATCCACTCAAACACCCACTTCTATGACATTTGGTGATGATGAAACAATTGCTACACTTCTCCTCAACATGAGTAAAGCCAAAGCTGCTTCTAAAGAAAAAGAGAAAGGTGTAGAGTTGAAGGATGTTGAAGAAATTGATAGACCTAGGCCTACTTCTACAAGATCACTTCTCACATTGAAGCCTCTTCCAAAGATTGATCCTAAAGACAAAGGGAAGAAGAAGATTGAAGAGGAGGAAGAATCTGAAAGTGAAGATGATGATATTCCTCAAGCTGTGAAGAAATTCAAACAGCTTGAGAGTGATGAAGAATTGGCTAGGAAAATTCAAGAAGACTGGGAAGCAGAAGAAGAAAGAAACAAGATTGCTGAAGAACAAGCAACAAATGAAGCTCTCATTAAAAACTTTGATGATATTTTAAGGAAGAATTGAGGAGACTTAATTCGGCTGAGAAAGCTTCAAGAGCAAGAAAGAGAGCAGTTCACAATAGAAGAAAGGGCAAAGTTCTTTATGATACATTGACTGATAAGAGAAATCGTTGCTAGGACAAGATCAATCAGACCTTTAGAAACAGACTCCAACAAGAATCAATTAAGAAATTCAGATGATGACACCTACTTAATGCATATGGGGGGAACTTCAAACCATTCTGAGTTGAAAAGTGTAAGAAGATGAAGACATACAAGCAATGTATGAAAAGATAAAAAGGTCAGATGAAGATTTCATTGCAATTGGGTCTGTTGAAGATGATAAACTGATCACAAAAATGAATAAGAAAGATTCCTCTAAAGAAGAAGAGATCAAGCAGGAATCTAAAGTTAAAGTCAAGGAAGTAGACTATGAAATTCTTGACAAGAAGTATCCAATCATTGACTGGAAGACTGAGAGTCTCGGCACTAAACCACAGTTTGATGAATCTAAAAGATTAGAAGAGATCAATCTGAATGTGGTAACAAGAAGCAATGGTCAAAAGAGATACTTTAGCACATTGATGAGAGTGCTTTCAGTGTTTGACAGAGAAGACTTGGATGCTATATATAAACTGGTGATGGACATATATCAAGATAAAATTCTTGAAGGTTTTGATAAAGTTATTTGGGGAGATTTGATTGTTATGTTCAATCTAGATGAACAAGATGAGTTTTGGAACTCACATCATGAATGGAAAGTAATCATTTGGAAGCTGCACAGTCCTCCAGGGGGTATCACTTTGATGGGACTGAAGATGGGTTAGTCATTCACATGTTATAGAGGAGAAGGATCTCTTTAAAGAGGAAATAGTGTGCAAATGCTAAAGCTTAAAATTGGAGTCTGAAGAAGTAAAGTACAATGGATTAGATTGTACGATTTATCAGAATGGTACTTGCTGATTATGAATTAAAGATGAAACGTACTGATTGGGAATTGAGAAGGGATTGAGTGTTGGCTAACCACCACACATAAATGGTTATCATTCCACCAGGGCTTAATAGGATTAGATTGGCTAGTCCACAAGCAAACGGCTTTGGGGTTAATGGACTCCTGTGACCAATCGAGTAGGAATTAGTTCATTCTCATCATTTGTGATGACGGTTATGCCTCCTTTTTTAGGTACACAGTGTACCGGGCTTACCCAAGGGCTGTCAGAGATGGGGTAAATCAATCCAGCGTCAAGGAGTTTTTCAACCTCCTTCTTGATAACGTCGTGGATTTTTGGGTTTACCCTTCTCTGACTTTGCACAGATGGTTCGTAGTCCTCTTCCATTAGAATTTTGTGAGTACAAAATTCTGGGTTAACACCCTTTATATCGGAGAGTTTCCAAGCGATGGCTCGCTTGTGGGACTTGAGAACCTTGAGAAGAGCTGCCTTTTCCTCATCTTTTAAGTCTTTAGCAATTATGACAGGCAACTTGTCGTCACCTTCTAAAAATGCGTATTCAAGATGGGGTGGCAGTTCCTTGAGTTCAACCTCGGGAGGTTCATCAACGGAAGATTCAACGGTTTTATGGTCTGTTTTATCTTCACAGAGTTTGAGTTCTTTCCTAAACCCAGGCAGATATGTTCTTGATTTGGGAGGGGTGGGGGTGGTGGTTCACTGTTCAAATTGCTTTCTGAAGAGGATGTCCCCTCAGGATCCTGATAGTTGTATCAACTTCAGATGAAGTTGGATCATCTTCTAGAGCAAGAAAACGAATCTGCTTCTTCAAATAAAAAGAAAAATCATTGTCCTTGGGTGTGTGGTTGCCCCGAAAGGAGTGAGCTTGGGTAAGATAGCAGTAGTAGATACGATAGGCTAAAATATGGAAGTTGGGATTGCCGCGCGCACGATAACGTTTGAAAATCCCCTAGGACCTCTTGAGAGATAACTCATCACAAGCCATATCAATTGACGTCGATTTTGTTTTACGTTATATTGGTTGTAATCAGCCCTGTGTGTCTGGAAGTTTGGTTCCAGATTGCATGTGATGGCCTCTTGCAACACGAAGGGTTAATCTCACTTCATAAACATCTATCAGAGCATGACTGGTTTTCAAGAAACATCGCCCGAGGATTAAAGGTACTCGGGGGTCTGGTTCAAAATCAACAAACTACGAAAGTCAGCTGGAATTGCGAATTGGAATTTTCTCACATTTTACAAAGACATCTTCAGCGATTTCCGATCGGTTTAGTGACTCGATGAACGGTCAGCTAGTTTACTGTCATGAAGTCTGAGGGTCTATCTCAGAAGAGCTAGATTGTTCCACACAGAATAAGCATGAGATTAATGCTCGCTCCAAGTCGGCTAATGCGTTGCATGTAGCAATCCCCGTAAATTCAATGGATTCAGAATCGGCCATGGGTTCTCCAAGTTTCTTTGTGTTACTTGTTGAGGATGACGATTATGGAACCAGTTCTCATTCAAAGGAGTTCTTGCAATTCGCCAGTTTTTCTTTGTTTCCAATTAGGTTTTTAAAGTCGAAAGCAATTTTAGGATTTGAATGAGCTATCAAGGCATCGGTATAGCTAATCTCGAATTTAATCTCTAAAGATTTTCATAAAATTTCTCGATTTGTTGGTCGTTAGCTTTTTCCATTGCGCTGCATCATTTCATTCTTGATGGAAATGGTATTGATGCTTTAGGTATGGAGCAAAATTGGGCTCAGGATGATTTGGATTAAGACGGACTGAATTTGAACAGGCATTGAGGTTTGGACGTCTTGGTGGCTTCATGTTCTTTGCAGGAGGATTCGTGTCATTTGTCACCTCGGCGTCATGATTTAACTGCTTTCCGGTCCTTGGATGGTAACACATCTTCGGGTAGTGATACCTTGTAAATCTCTCCTTTGGGTTGGTTACAGTGGTTGTTACAGGTAAGAGTTCTGTAACCGAAAAGTAGATGCTTGTGATTTGCTGTAACAAATCTTGAAAGCATGTCAGTCAAATTTGCCATTTGGGGATTGCAGGTTGTGACCTTGGTTTTTGCATGTTTTCTCAAAAATGCTTATTGGCTGTGTACATATATTTCAAAATCTTGTTTTGACACACAGCATTTTGTTTGTGTCTGAGGAGCAGGTCCTTGATGAGCGACTGGTGATGACAGAGGTTCGAAAAATCTAACCTTGTTGAAATAGTTTACTCTGTTTGGATTGAAGGGTATTCCTCGGATTGAAATTGTTTTGACTATTTCATGAGGATTCTGAATGGGAGGAAAACAGGAGGTCCGATTTGATTTGAGACCATCGGAGGTCGATACCAAAATTAGTTGGTTTGAAATTTGGCGCAGACGGCCTGGGACAATACTCTTGGAATATTGTCATGGTAAATGTTGCCTGTTAGTGGTCGGACAGTTTTGATAAGAATGACATCCCCCACAAGTTACACAACTTTGTTCAACCGCTTTTACGGGGGCGGAAGCTGGGGTTTGGTTCTTTCTGTCAAGAATTAATGCCCGAACCATGTCTTTGAGTTCAGCAACATCAGATGAGACTGCTTGGGTGGAAGAGCTGGTACTCATTTTAGCTACAACAGCTTTGTTTCTTGGTTGACGTACCTTAGACTTGCTCTCGATGATTTTTAACATTCTGAGGCATTTGGTATAAGAAGTTACCACCAGCAAGCAGAGTTCAATGAATCTTGATCCAATTGAGTTTTGGACATTATAGAATGTAATCGAGTGATGCAATTCTGGAAACCCATGATGAGGGCATCTTCCCTTAAAAGATCATTGGTAACGATCCCAAGCCCTCATTAAAACGTCTAGTGTCCAAATTTTTGCTGAAATTCGTGATTTTCAGTTCTATGATTTGTCGTTTTAGGGGAGGAGGGAATTTGTTAATTAATTTCGAACAAGATAATTCCCATGTTTCAATCGATCGAGGGGGTTCTTTTTCCAGACATATCCAGGTGCTGCCCCCCTTCGAGAGAAAACGGAAAAGCATAGTTCTTAACCGACGTATTTGGTACGTTCGGAATCTTCATCGTAGAAGTGATCTTGTTGAAATAACGGATGTGAGCATGTGGGTCTTCTTTATCATTTCCAAAAAATTGCTTGTTTTGGACAAGATTAAGTAGACCATGCTTGATCTCAAAGTTGTTTGCGGTAATTTCGGGAACAACAATCGCATCCTCGTAACCCTCGGTGGGTGTGGCTTCGAGGCAATTGCAGCCATAGTTCCGCATTATCTTCCATCGTAACTTTATGGGAGGATTATCAGGTTTCTCAAGATTGGATGATTCAACAGAAGTTTGTCGGACTTGTGGTTGTCGACGTCTACGTGCTTGAGAACGAGTGCGCATGCACAAAATAAAAAGAAAACTTAAACTACTTTTTTTTTGGTTTTTTCAATGATTTATTCACAATGTATTTTACCGGACAATGAGATAAGACAACTTAAACCAAATAATCTACTTACTTCACGGTAGCTCTCAAAAAAGATAAACGCTACAGTGTGTAGCGGAGGAGTAGGTACTAGCTTGCGAAGCTTATTTCTCCTTTCGGGTCGTAGTTCCTCGGAACAACCCTCCTTATACCCACTTTATAGTTTGTTTAACCTTTCAAGGTGAGCCGTTCGTCGTAAGAGACACAATTGGCAAGTTTTTAAATCTTTTGTTCGAGTTGGGAACCAACAAGTTCACCGGAAGTTATTATGATAATACCTCAGTTGAGAATATTATATTTTGGTATTTTTACCAATTGTCGATTTTTTTTTTTTTTGGGACAATGTTTTTATATTTTATTTTTTGGTTTTTCTTTGGTGTTTATTGATAATTTACTAATAAAGAAAATGAAAAATATTTTTGTATGTTTTTAAAGAAAATATTCACAGATTCAACACAATTGTCAAACGTAGCGATAATCGTTTTCCAGCATCCCCGGCTAACGGCGCCAAAAAAATTGATCCGTACAAACTACACCTTAAAAATTTATATGATTATATAAAATATAATATACATTAGTAAGAATAAGTCTCGAAAAAGAATCAATAAAAACCGAGAAGTAGTTTAGAGTGTTCCCCGGTCGTTTATCCCAACGAGGTGGATGGAGAATCTTACCAGTCGAGATTTGTGTTTGAAGGATTGAAATTGAATTGAGAGTGTGGAAAGTCTATTAAACATTTAACAAATAAAATCGTTTAAGAAAACCTAGAAATAAGAAATTAAGCTAGAAAACGAGAGCACGAATCCCGAACAAAGGGGGAAAAACCTAAATTCTTTAGAATTAACCCTACGAATAAATTTTTGCTTCTAAACTACTCTAGGGAACAAATAACGAAGAATAAAAAAGACTAGACCGAAAACGGAGTTCGTTTGACCCAAAAACGAGTCAAGACAAATTCCGTACCCGGACCCGTTCTTTAAAAATCAAAAAGTTACAAAAATGACCCTACGAAAAGTTTTATATTTTTCCTACAAACTAGATGACTAAAGAAAATTTTCTAAAAAAGAAAAATATTTTTTTGATAATTTTTGTATTTTTTATGAATTTTTTAAACTTTTAACGAAATTAAATTATAAAAAATAGTAAATGACTTTGAAAAATTCTGAAATTTTTTCTAAAAATACTAGACACCTAGATTAATCTACGAAAAATAAGAAACAAAAAGATTGCTTATAAATAAGCCCTCCAATAAGCTGTAACAGCTTAATGGCTTAACAAGCCAAAATGTCTATAAATACTAATGCCCTTGGGACTATAACGAAAAAGTCCCAAGGGCGCAGCGGTATGTGTGTTGTAAAAGGGGGAATGTATCGAGGGGTACCGGGTTCGAGTCTTGCTCACCCGGGCCCCTTGTCTTTCCCTCTTTTTTTTTTGGAAAAACTTTGTAAAGCAAAGTTGTTAAGCTCGTGGGGCTTAACAACTTTCTCAACTACCACTTTTTCTAAAAAGCTCTAAATAAGCTGAAAAACAGCTTATAAAATGACAGTTTGCTTAAAAAGGGCTTAAGGCTAAAATTTAGCTAAGTCATTTGGACACTTGTGGACAAATAAGCTAGGACATGGACAAAATAAGCTAAAGGTTAGTCTAAGTTATCCTAAATAAGCACTTAAGTGCTTAAAAGCTAGAACTAATAAGCTGGAAAAAGCTTAAGTTGGACAGAAACTAAAACAAGCTTAAAGGCTAAAATGCACTAACTTTGGACTCTAAATAAGCAAGGAAAGAGGGTAATGAGCACAACAACTTATCAATCTATCTAAATAAGCTATTTAGAACACAAGTAAGCTTATGAAGTAAGCTGAATAAGTCAAAAAGAAAAATAAGCAATCCCTACACCTAAGCTATGCAAAACAGTGAAAGTGGGACTTCTAGCTTAAAAATAAGCCATCAAATAAGCTTGCTAAGGGCTGAAACTTAAGGGGCTTATATAAGAGCTTATAGGCTCTCAAAATAAGCCAAGAAATTGGGCTTAAGTACACTACAAGCTTAGGAAAAGGAAGCTTAAAGTCTCCCCTTTGCACCAGGGGAGATTAAAGCTAAAATCAAGGGGCTTATTTGACAGCTTTTTAAAAGCTGTCAAATAAGCTCTAAATAAGAAAATAAGCTTAAACAGATAGAGTACCCTAGCAAATGGATTTGTGCACCAATTTTTGACTTTTAAAAATCATTTTAACTTGCTGAATTTGTAAAGTGAAAAAGGGCTTTTGGATTTTTTAAAACTGCTACTAAAAACACTTGGTGGTTTTTGACTCAAAAGTCAAAAGACCAAGGGGCTTGGTCAGCTTGTTTTAGACACACAAAAACAAACTTTTTTGACACTTAAACTCAAACATACAATGGCTTATTCAAATAAGCCATTGTATACCTTTTTTAGAAACCACAGCTTGAAAAATGATTTATAAAACTTTTGAAAAACAATTTTCAAACTTAAAAACTTATGAAACAGCTTAAATTAGCATCAAACCTAAGTAATCTATTTTGAGACTCCTACCCATACCAAAGAGACATTTTTGACACGTTTTTTCCTCTTTATGCCTAACACTCTTAATATAAACTTTGTTCTCAAACCATTTTCTATCTAAATTCTAATTTAAAGCTAAAACTTACAAAACCTTATATCTACTCTCACTAGAATTCATCTACTTAAACTATTTTAAAACTAAAACCTACAGCTTATTAGGAAATTTAAGCTACTTACTCAGCTAGCTCCTTAATACTAAATGACAGAATTTAAAGGAAAACTTGAGATTACTCAACTTTTAACTAATGAAAACTTAAAACAGCTAGAGAATAAGCCTAAACAAACATGTTTGAAGAAAATTGAACAAAAATGAATAGAAATTAGCAATTGACTTAAGCTAAAATTAAGCTGAAATGTAATTAAAAGCAATGAAACCTTAAATTTTGCAGTCTCAGGCTACTAGGCTGCTCTTTCTGAATGAGCAGCCTTAATTCAAGTTCCTAACGGCTACCTTAGCCTCTAAACCAGCTTAAAAGCTTAATAAGCTTCTAAGAGCTTATTACCTCCTTGTTGCTTCCAAAATGAATCCAATGAACTCAAGTGATCATGATTTGATTTAAATTGGACAAAACTAGTAAGTAAATGACTTTTAACAAATTTTTAACTGAATTTGAGCTTATTAACAAGTATAAGCTCAAAAGAGCTTATGAGAGCTTATTGAGGTAAAAGTTCCTTAAAAATTGAAATCAAAGACAAAGAAACTTGAGAACTGAATTTTATTACTCAAAATGGTAAAGTACAAGCTAAAGGATACAAAGTACAAGTATTTAGAGCTGAATTTGAAAAACTCAAAAGAAAATGCTTAAAAATAAGAGAAATTACAAACTGAAAATTAAAACTTACTAACTCACTTAAAAACTACTTGTCAGCCACAATGGCTTTACAAAGCTTTTTATAGTAGAAATACGACTAGGGCTTTTTTTCTTGGTCTCTTGCATTTGTGCTTCTTTGTAGACACACTTTTGAGGTGTGTTTGTTGTGGGTGTGCAAACAGAAGTGAATCCTGGCCCTCCATTTTTCTTGATACCCAAACCTTTGATCCGAACCCTTGGGACTGTGGTGGATTTATAGATTGCCAACATGGCAAAGCTCCTCTTTTGGTGGGAAAGATAGTGGAGGAGGGGGGAAAGGTTTGTCCATGGGGTGGTTTGGGTTGCAGGGTAAAAGAGAGGAAGAAATCCCGTGACATGGTTGGGATTTGAAAAGGGCGGGAAAAAGTTTTTCTAAACGGAGGTTAGGGGTGAGGCGAAAAAGTTTGCCATTTGGCAATGTTTGTCCATCATGGTGGTTATGTTTGATTGCATCCATGGTCCTTGTGTTGTAAAACTTTTGGGGACTTGGCAAAACAAGTCCCCAAAGGTTATAACAACCATTGCACCACTCGTCCTTATGGTGTTAAAGTTTAGCCTTTTGGCAGCTTTGCCCCTTGGAGTTCAACTTTCCCTCATTGACAGTTTTCACCCTTCTCTTCTTTTTCTTCTTTTTCTTCTTTAAATATAAGTTTATGGTTTTAACAAATTTAACCCTCAAACTTATTTTTCTTGACTTTTTGGCTTCGGGCTTGTCGGGGTTGACTTTCTGTTGACTTTTTTGGGCTTTTTGTTTGACTGGACTTTGTCTTTTTCCTGTTTTTCCATTCCGAGTCCGGTTTTGTCGTTTTGGCTTTGTTTTTCGTCTTTTTCTTAGATATCCGTTCCTGCACAATACAATTAGCAAAACAAGCGTATATTTGGCATTTTAAGTCCGTTTTTGGTTATTTTAGCTCGTTTTTAAAGGTAAAAGGTATGTGTAATTAAACACATACCACACACACATGTTAAAACCTAACCCTAAAACTTCTCACAAATTTACAACTTCCACTTGGTAACTATCAAACCCTCAAAAGAAAAAGTGAAAAAGTAACCAATCATATAAACTCATTTCACCATTCATAAATCACTTTTCATAAATCATAAATCCTTTCACCAAGAACACACACACAAAATCTCAAAACAATCAAATCATCCAAACCCTAAAATGGCAAACCAAGAACAAAATCCTCCACAACAAGAACAACCCTTTGTTGTTGATAAACAAGTAGGCTTCACTCTCAAAGACATCATCATCATACACAAACAATTGAGGTTGCTTTCTATACCCAGAACACAATAACAAGGGCTGTATTTTTAGTGTTGTTTTGATTTCATTTCCAAATGTATGCCTTTAGTAAAAACCATTTGCCAGATATCACTAAACATTTATAAGGAATCTGGCTGAATTTTTGGGTACTCAGCCAAAGCATATAGAGAACTCTAAGGTTTCTTTCTCAAATCCCCATCTGGGTGGTATTTTTGGAGAAGCATGGGTATAAACTTTTTAGGAAATTCATAGGTGCACCTGCCTACTCACTATAGTGAATATGTTGCACCACCTTCCATTGGGTTGTTGTTAGGCAGGGTTTCCAAACGATTTTTTGTACGGGGAAGAGGTTTTAGCAAAAGGAACTCTCAGAAAGAGTCTCCTTCCTCCTAGCGTGGAAGGTTGCTAATGGCACAGATCATCTAGTGTTTAGGGGGTAAAACTAGAGGATTTAATCAAATCACAAACAAAGATGTCATTATACTATATAGTCTAGCCAATGGCATAACCAATAGACTTATTGCAAACATATTTTGGGAGGATTCATCATCAGTTGAAGAAGAAACAAAGGAAAAAGGTTGTTCCTTACACTCGATTTCTCTCCCTATTGATAATGCACAAGATGAAGGAAGGATGTGGGGATGATGAGGTCACACTATACCCCCACTCAAGTCTTCATTGTCAACAATTGGGCACTAAAGCCCAACCAACCTGAAGAACTTCCCTTTATTAGACACATGTTTTGGCTATATGTGCTGCAGATAAGCCAGTGGTCTTTAAAGCTCCCAAAACCTCTTCAAAAGATGAGAGTGTTTCTCAAGGCACAAAGCCTGGAGCCAAAACTAGACACAAGAAGCCTTTAACTTCTTCAAAATAACCCTTTGTGTTTAGCAAAGAGGCAACAAAAGATGGGTCCTCCAAGGTACCCGCTGGTTTCAAAACTGGCCATTCTAAAAAAGAGAAAATTGTAGTCAAGCTCGGGCCATGGACTCAAACCCCTAAGCAGCCTCTAGTTTCTACACCCCTGTGGATAATGGAATGCATTAAAGAGGACCTGCAGCAATGTGGCCAACTCTTTAGGGGTCACCAGTGAAGCAAGAGCCAACCCTCAGCTCAGTAGTAGTATGTCAGCATTTAATTTAAATGAGCCTATTTATTCAACATCTTTCATTATTCACTGAGTCGGCATCAGGAAATGATGCTTCAGCAGCTTCCACAACTAAAGCTGATCTTAGAAATTCTGCTCCTAGTGATTTTGTACCTCAACAATAGGGTATGAATGAAGGAACCAAAAATACTTAATATGATCACTTAATAGCAGGTACTGACCCACATGTTCTTGTAGAACAAACCAAATCTGTTAGTGAATGGTTGGAAACTGTCCTCACTCAGCCTATCACCTGGAAAAGGGCCAAGGCTTGCTGGTTTGCTAGTCTGATGATGAAGAAACCTATCCAGCACATTCAAGTTAGAAGATCTTGCAAAAGTGGTTGTCACATGTGCAAACCATAGCATTAAAGACCTTGACTCACTAAAAGATGGTAATTGTCAATTGTTGTAGAGGATAGTGATGAAGATAAGGAGATGAAAGTTCATGCTAATGAAAATGTTAAACTGAAGATACTTTAGTTCTTAAATCCTCATCTCCTAGGTCTTCTTAAATTCAAGAGCTTACCAACCAGGTGCTCATTCTTAGGTCTCAAATGCATAAACTGGAAGCCAAGAAGAACAAAGTTGAAGCTGAAGCTGCACTCCTAAAAATCTAAACTCCTTTACCGAATTGTGAATACAACTCAAAGGAAGCTACTGGTAAAGTCCTTAAAAACTGAATTCTCAAATATTTTGTTTGCTTATGACTTTAGCAGCTCACTACCAGTTGAGCTGTATGACCTTCCCTCCAAGTTTGATGAACTTACTGAAGAAGTAAAAGGGTTAAAGAAACAAGTTCATGAATTAGAGATTGAGCTACCAGGAGATTTGAAAGAAATTCCCACTAAGCTGGAGGACTTTACAAAAACTATCACCAGTCTTACATCTCAAGTCACTAAACTGAAGACTCTTTAGTGGGAACTTCCAGCGGAATTTCTTTCACTACCAATGCAGGTTGCATCATTTCAAGATAAGCTAAAGACCTTGGATGCTCTTCCAGGTCTCTTGCTAAATGTCACAAAAGCTTTGAACAAGTTTTCTTAGGTTTTAGATTATGTCTCATCAAAAGCTGTAGATCAAAGTGTTCCTTTAGTAGGCCAAGCTGACACTATATCTGCTGAGGGGGAGAAGAACACAAACCAAGCAACCATCTCCTAGCTCTTTTAAAGACAAGCTGAAAAGAATGCTAAAAAGGAAAACCTAAACAACCAACAACCAAAACCAACAACACTACCACCTATTCCACCAATCATCACAACCACTACTCACATGCAATCTTCCTTCCTCTCAAAACCACCAAAAAGCTCCTCTAAACCTGAGGGGGAGCAAACAAAGATTGACAAGGGCAAAAAGGCCATGTCTTCAAAGGATGCTAAAGAAGAGAGTACAAAAAGTGATTATGATGATAAGACAATACATGTGCCTGGTTCCACGGTTGAATCCTCCAAGAAAAAAGAATTAAAAAGGTTTGACTTTATCACTGATGGATTAGAGAAACATGTCCATTTACTAAAGAAAAAATTAGGAACAAAGGACAAATAGACGGAAGGGGCTAAAGCTGATGCTGCCAGCGGTTAAAGGTAAAATAAAGGATAGAGAAAATGATTGTTTCTTGGTCTGAAGTAGTGAGAAGTCTATAATGACAAATTACAGTTGACAGATACTGTGATTAAATGCTTAACAGAAGAGAAAAAATTCAAGAATTCACCAACTGTGATATTCTTTGACCCAAAAAGGTCCTAATCACATTATAAAGTATACAGAGGGACTGATACAAGTGAAACACTTCATGAGTTCAAAGCCAGTGATTTACATCTAGGTGAATGGAGAGAAGTTGTTACAGCTTGCCCTAACAAAAAGAGTAAAGGCGGACTTCCATCTACAAGCAAATACAGGAAAGAATGGACTATCTTCGTACAACTAAAGTTGAACTGGGAATCGACTTAGACAGACCTCTAAGTAATCAGGATCCTTTGGATAGACTGAATGATCTGGCAAACAAGAAAAGAAAGCATGCTGATGACATTCATGACTTCTTCAGAGCTAACAAAAGGCTCAAGTCATCAGTTCAATATAAAGATCATCCGGCTGGTACTGTGCTTAATGAACTTGTCTTAGGTATGATTTTGTTTAACTCATATTACACACAGGATTTTGTTACCATTGAAGACTTTAGAGATTTCTCAAACACCATGGTATATACTGTACAAGAAATCTTCTTTAGACTTTACTGGGTCCATGGGCTTTGATGATCATGCCAGGACCTTCAGTTATCTTCTGCTTTCTGAAATTGATAAGAGAAACTTGAACCCACACAAGCAGATGAGAGTCATTGAGCAGCTAAGGCAATAGAATGTAATCTTTTGTAATAACTTTATCTTTTGTAAATATATTGTAATGAAAGTTAAAATGAAAGGTTATCAGTTTATGTTGTTCAATTCATATCAATTATGTAAGAAGAAGTTGTTTTGCTCACTTATAATTGATATTAACTTAGGCTATTTGCATATTCAAATAGGAGGAGATTGTTAGGTTCAGTTCCTGAGCCTTCAGTCTATCAGTAGATTTAAATTTAAACATAAAATCCCCTATGTGTTTCTCAAGCTGAAGTCTTTCAGTTTGAGACGTTGAAGTTTCTTCAGCGTCAGCTCTTCATGTCCTTAGAAGATTGGGAAGTATCTTCACTTCAGTGTATGAATCGGTACAAAAACTGAAGAATGACTTTTAGAAAGAGCTTCAGTTCAGCTTGGTTGACAATTCCAAGTTGAACGTTGTCTATCTCCTAAACAGAAGTTGAAACGTGTTGTTTCACTTCTAGAAGTTTTACAAGGCGGGAAAAAGATTGCTTTATGTCAAAAGAAATAAAGCAATCTCCTTGGATAATGTTACTTCTAAAGTTGGTATAGAAGTACAACAACTTTCCTCAAAGGACTGTACCTAGTACTAAGAAAGCAAACGTGCATTAAATGGTAGTTCAACCACCTATTTAATGCTTGCCACGTAGTCTAGGTTAAACTTTTAAACCCTAATTCCTTTGTCTATAAAAGGAAAGGGATTCCCAGAGTAAATTCTATCTCTTCTAATTAATGTGAAACACATTGAAGAGTTCAATTATCTCTCAAACAAACTGAATAGAAACTGCTGAAGCTGAAGTTTCAGTTCTAGTCAAATAGTTTGTTTTCTTATTTCTCATAACTTTGGTTAGAGAATAAGTTCGAAGGAGATAACACCTCAATTGTCATACAACCACCTTGCTATTCTGTAAGCAAGGTGTGTCATAGATTCTTTATTTGATTCTAATAAGAACCTATACGTTGAAAAGTATTTCTGTGTGTTTTAAACTAGTTCTTTATATTCTTCATATATATTTGTTTAAAACTCACTTTGTTGCCATGGAATCAAATTATTTTAACTTGATAAACCTTATATCAGATTCCAAGGGACCAACAAGTGGTATCAGAGCCTTTTGGTTTATAAAACCCCTTTAAAAGGATATATAAAGGCTCATAGATTTTTAAAATCAAGATCCATCTTAAATGACAACAGTAAAAGTACAACAAATTCTTGAATATAGGGGTGGCCAAGTAAATTCCGATCCTGTACTAGAGGTGGAAACTTTCACTAATTGGAAAAAGAGGTTTATGTGCCATATCATTGGTATTGAACCTCAATTTGAAAATATCATTAAAACGGTCCTTTTATTCCCATGGTAGCTGGTCAAAGGAAGCCAGAAGGACAGTGGACTACAGATGAAAGAAAGGTTGCTAACTTAGATCAGCAACTCAAAAGTCTCATCATGTTCGTCCTTCCAGATGGCGAAATGAATTCTGTCATAAATTGCTTAACAGCTAAATCAACATGGGATGACCTGATACTGTATCATGAGGGCCCCTCTGATGTGAAAGAAAGTAGGGCCATGGACCTGAAGTTATGTTATAACACCTTCAAATTCAAAGAAGGTGAATCTCTAACATAAACTTTCACTAGATATAAAGCTTTGATGAATGAGTTAGTAAATGATGGCATTAAACTTTCAAAGCTTGAAATAAATACTGGTTTTATAAATGGGTTACCAAAGAAGTAGCTAAGTTTCTGCCAAAGCCTCAGAAACACAAATCATGTGAAAGATTCTGAGCTTGCTTCTCTATTCGGTAAACTCAAATATGAAGAAAACCTAATAAACAGTATTTATGAGATTGAAAAGAACAAATCCCTTGTCTCTGCAACACCTTTGTCAACTACTTTCTTCTCTACCTATATTGTCCATGACTTTAAAGATAGTCCTGATGATGAAGTGGATAGAAGAAGCTGTCATGAGTACCTGAATGACCTAGAAGAAGAATATCAAGCAAGAGCTCTTTTGGCCAAGTCTAAAAGATTCTTCAAAAAGGGTACTCAAAGGTTCAGCAGTGCAAAAGCAACTAACCAAACTGAATGCCACAAATGTAGGAAGAAGGGTCATTTTGCAAGAGACTGCTGGTCAAAGACTTCAGTTCCATCATATCAATCACCCTTTCAATTAAAATCTCTTAGTTCCCCTCAGCACAAACCAGAACTAAGGCCTACCAAAGACTTTGAAGCCAAATACAACAAAGTCAAGGCTAAGCTGGCACTTCTAAGTTCAAGTGCTTCAGCTTCCAAAGCCTAAACGGTAAAGAACAAAGTTCTTATCGCTGAAGCCTATGAATGAGATGAAGAGGAAGTGTCATTAGATGACAATGAAATGGTGGAAGTTAAAGTACTCATGGCACTAGCTGAAGAAAATGATGTTGTCAGCAAAAAAAGTGCCAGAAATGGTGAATAGGTGAAAATCTCCATGAGAAAGGTACACACTCTTCTTGAAATGAAAGATAATGATGATAGAAAAACCTATCTAGATTATTTGTGTATCGATCTAAATTATGTTGACGAACAAAGAAATAAAATTTTGTCAAAATATAGAAATTTTGTTCATGAACTGAATGCATGCAAAGAACAACTTCTAGTATTAAAACAATTAAAACTTGATTTTCTTACCATGCAACATGTAAACACTAAGATTCTCAAAAAGAATAAAAACTTAAGAACATAACTGAAAGAGCTAATAGCAATCACTAAAACATGGCTTAACAGTTATAACAAAGTAAATCAGTGTATCAGTGAACAAATCCCCTCTAAAAAGAAAAGAATTCTGGGAGTTGATCAACTCACTAAAGATCCCTCCAGTTCTGAGCAAAAAGACATTGTCTTTGTAAAATCCTTAGCTGATGACACAAAAGTGTCCATACCTGGTGTTGAAAGACCCTGGTTGTCTGAAGCTGAAGGTTTTATTTTGCCAAATCATGATACTGGTAGGATAATCCCAGCTGAGTCACAAAGAAACACAATTGATCCCTC
This sequence comes from Tanacetum coccineum, assembly GCA_026074375.1. Classification (NCBI taxonomy): domain Eukaryota; kingdom Viridiplantae; phylum Streptophyta; class Magnoliopsida; order Asterales; family Asteraceae; genus Tanacetum; species Tanacetum coccineum. The sequence continues at coordinate 19,942 of BQNB010095895.1, forward strand.
AGTTGCTGTCACTAACTCTTCAATGACTGATTATGATTCTACAGATGAATCTTTAGTCTGTAGCACCCCTCTTCCTCTACTAAAGAAGTTGGATAGTGTTGAACCTATTTCTGAACCAAAGACTATCAAATCAATTTTGAGGTTAAAATCCACATTCAAAGCTAAAACTTTAAAAGGTGTCATAATAAATGAACCATCCTCAGCTCTTGCTAAGGATAACAAAAGCTCTTAGGCTTCAAAAGTTAACTCAGCTCCTGCTGGTAAACTAAAGAGTGTGAAAATTGAAGTTGATCCTCCTTTGGCTATTGTAAACGAACCAAACAACCTAAAATTACAGTTTAGCAAGAGTCAGTCATCTTACTCCAAAAGTAATCAACCACTACAGGTTCCTCAAAATACACTTCAAAACAGATACAAAACACAATTCATAAGGAGTTGTGATCTGTATGGCTTAAACAATCATCTCTCTCAGAATTGTTATAAAGTTCTGTTTTGTAAAAAGTGTGAGAAAACTGATCACAGAACCTGTGATCATGCTGAATACATTTCTACCATGAACATGTCTCAGCATCTCATAAGTCTGGGTAGATCTTCATCAAGATCTAAAATCCCAAGACCATCAAAACGCTTCTTTCCACCTTGCGCACACTGCGGATGTATAAATCATTTATCTAATGAATGTTTATACTATCCCATATGTGGATTATGTAGAAGTTATGACCATGACACAAATGGTCATAACAGGATTATCTCTCTAGAAAGAGATATCAATCCAAGAAATCCTCAACATGTATTCAAAAGATGTGAAGCTTGTGGTAGCTCAACTCATACCACAACTGATCACTATGATATTGAATGGTTCAAAAGAGGTGAAGCACTTCAAGCCAAAAAGGCGGAGGCTCTAAAATCAACTAGAGCTGAATCATCAAATGCTAACAGATCTAAGACTCCCGCTAAAAGGTGAGATTCTAAGCGAAACTAACCATTCTGAACGTATTTGTGCAGTGTGACATCATGAAGCCCATCTGGTACCTGGATAGTGGATGCTCAAGGCATATGACTGGTTTCAAGAGTTACCTGCACAAATATGTGGAACAACCAGGACCTAAAGTGGTGTTTGGAGATGACTCTACATCCACAACTGAAGGTTATGGCTCTATCAAATGTAATGGTATAGTTTTCACAAAGATAGCATTTGTAGATGGTCTTAAGTACAACTTAATTAGCATCAGTCAACTCTGTGATGCTAAATATATTGTTCAGTTTGATGAGAAAATAGGAACAATCTTCGACTAAAACAAAGAAGTTGTAATGATTGCTCTAAGAGTAAGAGATGTATATGTTCTTGACATGACATCTTCTGCTCAAGAGTCTTGCTTCTTTGCCAAAGCTTCTGAAAATCTCAACTGGCTTTGGCATAAAAGACTTGTTCATCTAAACTTCAAAACAATCAACAAACTAGCAAAACAAAATCTTTTTATTGGTCTTCCCTCACTTGTCTACTCAAAAGATAAACCATGTTCATCATGTGAAAAGGGAAAGCATCATAGGGCCAGCTTCAAAACAAAATAGACATCTTCTATCAAGAAATGTCTTCATCTTCTTCACATGGATTTATTTAGACATGTAACTCCTAGGTCTATTAACCATGAAAAGTATACCCTTGCCATTGTTGATGAGTATTCAAGGTACATGTTGGTATACTTTTTGAAGAAGAAAAGTAAAGCACCTGAAACCATCATGTCTTTCATTAAAAGAGTTGAAAATCAAAATGACATCAAAGTCAAACAACTCAGAACTGACAATGGTACTGAATTTAGGAATATCATTATTGTTAACTTCTGTGATAAAAAAGGGATTTCTCAAAACTTTTCCTCTCCCTACACACCTGAACAAAATGGTGTTGCTAAAAGGAAAAATAGAACCCTCATAGAAGCTGCAAGAACAATGCTTTTAGGATCTGTATTTTCTAAACAATACCGGACTGAAGCTGTAGCCACTGCATGTTACACTCAAAGTAGATCCACTATTGTGAAAAGATATCTCAAAACTCCTTATGAAATTTTTCTCAAGAGAATCTCAAACATTAATTTTCTTCATGTCTTTGGATGTTCAGTTTACATCTACAATCATAAAGATCACTTAGGAAAATTTGATGAAAAAGCTGATGATGGTTATCTTCTTGGATACTCACTTGTTTCCAAGGCATTCAGAGTCTTCAGTACTAGAAGACAATAAACTGAAGAAACCTATCACATCACATTTGATGAAAGCCCTAATGCTATTAAATTCTCAAAACCTTCAGTTGACAACATCAACATTGCTGAAAATGAAAGATATCCACCTGATGAATATCTTCATCCTTATGAGCCTTCTCAAAGGTATCAAACAAATAGCAATAATGTGTCCTTCATAGAACCCTATTAAAGTCCTGAACCAGTTGTCCTTGAAACTGAAGTTTCATTAAACCAAAATGGTCAAACTGATCAAAATGATCAAACTGCTCAGACTGATGAAATCTTAAATGATAATCTGTCTGAACATTCCAATCACAACAATGATGAACAAATCATTGATAATCTCATAAACACTAAAGACATTCAGATCTCTAAACACTCATCCTCTCCAAATGTAGAGGATACTCAGTCTAAGATACAATTTCAATCCCAAATCCACCCCTACCCATTCCATCAGTGGTTACTCCAGCTCCTCAAGACAGATGGTCTCAGGACAAAACATTGAGCTAGTCAATATCATTGGAAATCCAGGGGCTAGAATGCTCAAAAAACCATGCCAAACAACTTAGTGTTGCTTCAGCTCATGAATGTCTCTTTGTAGATTTTCTCTCTGAAGAAGAACCCAAAAAGGTCTCTGAAGCACTAAAGCATCCTGGATGGGTTGATACCATGCAAGATGAACTAAACCAATTTACTAGAAACAAAGTCTAGATATTAGTTCCTGCACCTTATGGCAAAACCATGATTGACTCAAAATGGGGTTTTAGAAACAAAAGGGATGAAACTAGAATTGTCATAAAAAACAAGGCAAGACTTGTAGCTCAAGGCTACAATCAGCAAGAAAGCATATATTATGAAGAACCTTGCTCCAGTATCAAGACTTAAGCAATAAGAATCTTTCTTGCCTTTGCCACATACATGAACTTCATTGTTTATCAAATGGATGTCAAAAGTGCATTCCTCAATGGTAAACTAAAAGAAGAAGTTTATGTCAAACAACCTCCAGGTTTTGAGAGCAATGAGTTCCCAAACCATGTATGCAAATTGGACAAAGCCCTTTACGAACTTAAACAAGCTCCAAGAGCATGGTATGAAACTCTCTCAACCTTTCTCACTGAACACAAGTTTGTAAGAGGAAAGATAGACAACACTCTTTCGCACAAAACTCAAACTGATGTGATTCTGGTTCAAATCTATGTTGATGACATTATCTTTGGGTCCACCAGCACAAAATTATGCAAACAGATTGCTAAACTGATGACTCAAAGATATGAAATGAGTATGATGGGTGTCCTAACCTAGTTCCTTGGATTTCAGATTAAACAATTTGAAAAAGCATTTCAATCAACCAAGAAAAATATGTCAAGGATCTGCTGAAATAGTATGACATAAATGGTTCATAAGTGAAAACTCCAATGGTACGCCCTAACAACTTAGGACCTGATCTGAATGGCAAAGCTGTAAATGAGACTCAGTATAGAGGTATGATTGGATCACTAATGTATCTAACTGCAAGCAGACCTAACATTCAATTCTCAACTTGTCTCTGTACAAGATATCAAGCAAATCCTAAGGAATCCCACCTTATTGCTGTTAAGAAAATTTTCAGGTACCTAAAAGGTACTCCTAGTCTTGGTCTATGGTATCCAAAATGTTCAGGTTTTGACCTAAAAAGGATACTCAGACTCTGATTATGCTGGTTGCAACATGGACAGGAAAAGAACCTCATGTGCTTGTCAGTTGCTAGAAGGCAAACTTGTGTACTAGAGTGCTAAATAGCAGCAATTTGTAGCTATGTCATCAACTGAAGATGAATATGTAGCTGCTGCCGGATGTTGTGCCAACATATTATGGATGAAAAGTCAACTCACTGACTATGACATCATATATAAAAAGGTACCCATATTTTGTGATAACACTAGTGCTATTGCAATTTCAAACAATCTAGTTCTGCACTCAAGAACAAAGCATATTGATATCAGATATCACTTTATCAGAGATCATATTCTAAAAGGGGACATGGAATTACATTTCATTCCCACTCAATATCAACTTGCTGATATCTTCACCAAGCCTCTGGATGAGCCAACTTTCAAAAGATTAATTGTTAAACTAGGTATGCTGAACATTGATTCAAAACTTGAAGCTTCAGTACTGCCCGAAGAAAACAGAAGCTTTAGCGATTTCAACCTAAACTGAACAAACTTTCATGTTAAATGTCAATTCAGTTTTTGCGTACAACCTTTAGCTTGCTTAAGTAAAGTAACTAAGCAATCACATATGTCTCATTTATGGATTTGTATGAGCATGTGTGGTTTTGTCGCCTTCGCTGGAGCACATATATTGGTCAAGTCAAGAACTGAACAAAACTGATTTATTTCCTTTAGTTCGGTTTATAAAATGATTTTATCTAATTCTTCAGCTGTCTCTCAAGTTAAGTAACTAAGCAATCACATATGTCTCATTCTTGGATTTGCATAAGCATTTGGGATGTTGTCGCCTTCGCTGGAAGATTGATGATGATGAAGATTACAACAATCTATTCAGCATAACATAACACCAAACCTGAACCTAGTCCAGCTTTTTCAAACATCAATCTCATGGTTAGTTTTAAAACAAATGCGATTTTCAAAAGTAATATTATTTTATGGAAATAACTTCCTTTTTAAAGAAGTTGTTTAATTAAAATATATTAATTAAGGATATCCAAAAGTTAAAATGACATAATCATCTTTCTCTCACCTACTTTTTCAGTTGAATAGACGGCTGTTCATGGTTCTAGGTGTAAGATGCATGCTTTGCTGACTGTCAGTCATTAAATAAAAAAATTAGCACACATGTTGAAAAAAACCCCTAAACATTCCTTTAACTTTATAACCTCAAATGATAATTACAATTTCTCAAAGAAAAATTTGTAATTTCATCAATCATATAAATCACAACAAACCTTTCAACACCTCACTCTCACAAATTCATCAAGAAAAAATAAAACACACACCTAAAACCATATCAAATCTTCAAAACCCTAACTATCCATAATGGCTGAATCATCATCACACAATCCCTCTTCACCTAAAATCACTCCCAAAGAAGAACTTGTCACTCTTGACAAACTCGAAAGCCCAAACCCTTTCTTACCTGCATATCAGACTGAGTTCACCTTTGAAGAGATTGCCTTAACCACCAACAATGAAGTTTCACTACTATATCCCTCGCACCCAAACTCAGAAAACTATATAGAGGTGTTAGATTTCATTTCCAAATTCTGTCTAAAGAAAGCATTTATCAGGGCCCCAACTCAAAACAAAGAATACCTGAGTGATTTTTGGTATACTGCTAAGACCTTAGATGACTCTAAGATTTGGGTATCAACTCCTATAAGTAAAATTAAAGGAGGCATAGGTATCAACACGTTTAGGAATGCTCTTAGGGCTTATTACCTACCTCACTCAAGTATGTATGTTTCCTCACCCTCCATAACAATAGTGAGACCATGGTTTGGAATAATAGGTTACAGTGGGGAGATTAAGGCAAAGGAAACTCTTAAAAAGAGTTGTCTTCTTCCTAGGTAGAGGCT
>BQNB010095896.1:1982-14808 GCA_026074375.1 Tanacetum coccineum
AAACCAAATTTATTTAACACATCATCCACGAAATCCCAGCGGACCGAATCAAAAGCTTTCTCGAAATCAACTTTGAAAATAAGAGCGTGTTTTTTCTTCCTACGACACCATTGAAGAACCTCATCAAGAATAAATGGACCGTCTAGGATTTGTCTGTCCGCCACAAAAGCTGATTGAACCTCATTGACAAGATCACCAAGCACACCAACTAATCGGTTCGCCAAGATTTTAGCAATAATCTTGTATAAGCTCCCGATCAAACTTATAGGACGAAAATCCTTAACCATGTTGGCATCAAGGATTTTAGGAATCAAAGCAATAAAGTTCGAGTTACATCCATTAGGTATTTCACCATACATGAAGAAATAGTCAACAGCCTCGAACACGTCCTTCTCAATCACATGCCAAAAATGACTGTAAAAGCTAAATGAAAAACCATCCGGACCCGAAGACTTATCAACGAAGCAATCCCACACATCCCTTTTAACCTCCTCTTTAGAAATCCTACGTTCCATATCCTCTTTCTGATCAATCGATAGGGAGACAGGAAAAGAGGTATCAATACACGCTCGATTCACTGATGGTTTATCGAACCTACCCCGAAAATGTTCAAAGAATTCACGCCATGGTCATCGACCCACGTCCCATTCACCATAATACCCTAAATATTATATTGATTGCGCTTCTTGTTTAGCATACCATGAAAAAACTTCACATTTTCATCTCCCTCGATTGCCCATTTAATCTTGGCTTTTTGAGCAATTTTTGAAGCTTAAATATTATTTACCTGATGAATCTTGTTGAGAATCTCCGTACGTTTATGGACCACCTCATTCGAGCAATCTCCCTTATCAATAACCTCATCACAAGACCGCAACTCCTCTTTAAGGAAATAGATCTCACCTCGCGAATTCGACCTATGAATAGAGAGCCAGCTCCGAATACGGTCTTTAAGAAATTTAAGATTATTATTTATATAAACTACATGAAATAACTTTTAATTTTCGGAGATTATGAAAGTTTATATTTTTTATAATATGTTATAAGTTCATCTGTCAAACGAAACTTATATTTTAAATAGCTTATTTTTTTTAAAAAATAAGCATAATTTTTCAACAATTTTATGTACAAAATATAACCAATAACATGTTTATATTTAAGTAAATTATCACTGTATCATGATGACTCGCAAACAAAGTGTTTCATGTTCAAATCGCAATAGAAACAAATTTGTAAGATCATTTGTCATCAAAAGATCGTTCTTGTATAGTTTTTGTTTTGTGTGGGCAATATAGTCCATGTGATAAAATTAATATATATAACATTCATGAGTACTCACGGAGACCAATGTACACGTCGAATAATTAAAATAATAAAACCAAATTTTACGGAAATAGTCCATGTGGTTATCAGTGCGTCGCAAAGTTAGTCCTTAATAGGGGTGCTCACGGTCCGAAAACCGACCGAAACCGAGTTTGGCCAAAACACCGGACTGAAGACGGGACCGAAATGGTCTGGTCCGGGTCGGTCTTTGGTCCGGTCCAACAAGGCATATTTTTCGGTTTTTTTGTAAGACCGAACCGGACCGACTAGACCGATGACCGAAAATAAGAAAAATGATGGACCGAGGACCGGACCGAAATAGGTTCGGTCCGGTCCGATCGGTCCGGTTCAGGCCGGTTTTTCAGCATGGCAATAAATTTATACAAAACTTCTACCCCGGGCACACGCAATGGAACCGTAGACAGTCAAGTGAAATCCAATCCACGATATAATTTGATCTATGAACAGCATCATTGTGGTAAAGGTCGTAATGCTAGAGGAATCATTACCGCAGGGCATAGAGGGGGAATTAGCGGCATCCCAAAAACATCCGGGTCGAAATATGGCTTTCAAATTAAAGGGTGAATGTTGTGGGGTTTGCCCTTCCATGATTAGGACACGGTATTTAGCTTAATATTGGATAAAGGGTAAGCAACGTGGGATTGGTTCTTCCGTAATTGGAATCAGTATTTTGCTTAGTACCAGATAAAGGGTAAGCAACGTTGAAATGCCTTACTTTGAGTGCGATTTGAACTATTGATTACGTATATTGGAAGTTAACAATTTTTGATTTTTACGACGAAACTAGATATCGTTCACTGATCCACGTTGAGTAACTCTACAGGTATACATCAACAGAAAAATCACTAAGAGTAACTGGCAAAGCAAGATGATTGGTTTAGTAGGTTCATCATATAAAAATTATTGATCTACTGCTAGCGATCTAGTATTATGGAGAAGACAAATTTGTTTCAAGCACGACAGAGAACCGGGGGCGCCCCTTCTTTCAAAGGAGAAGGGGGACGGATTATTCACATTTCATTTGATGTTTAGAGTCGAATTGAAAGTTAAGTAGTGGTAATTCTAAAGATTCTCGAGAGGAAAAATAGAGATGTCTCTTACGTTATCCACGGTCCGTTTTGCTCACCCCTAGTCCTTAAGGACTAATTTTGCAACGGAACGATAAACCAGAGATTATTTTCGTAAAAAATTTCATCAATATTTTATGAAAATAGTTCTTAAAATAATTGGTCCGTTTCATAGTTAGTCCTTCACACTTTGCGGCGAAACACGAACTAAAAACCTCGTTCTATAGAAAGAAAGATATTTTCATTTGCAAGAAAATTTATAAAATATCATTTAAATGCATGCACTTCATGAAGCAAATGGGACCAATGAGAGAGATAATGGCATGACGATGACTCCATATGCGTCCATTTGTTCATCTCTCCACCACGAATCATCGTCATCAAATAAGCATCTTTCTATAAACTTGTCAAGGAAAACTTATATATTTAAATAATTGAAGCATAATAAAATATCATTAAAACATATAAATGGTCTTGTACATGATAACATATCGTATAACTCGAGACTAGATAAGTGAGTGTTACCTAGACATGATAAACCGTATCACACTCAGAGATATGAAAGTAATGAATTATTAACGCTGCGTTCTCGAGTTCATAGGGACGGTAGAAAAGGAAATTTTTCGAATTGAACTCGTTCAAAACCCGATACCAAAACGTTTCATGCTTTTGTGACCTTCCGACATTATTATCTTCCGAAACGGCCACGTAACATGTTGCTAGCAATTCTTCTTCGACCGGTAGCCAACGGCCCACTGCTACCGTCTCTTGGGGCTCGTCTTCAACATTTTTTCCCCTTTTTGACATTTTTTTCTTGCGACCGCCTTTTTTTGGCGAATCGACTTGTTGAGGTTGAGTGAGTGATTGGGAAGTTTCTGAGTTGAATGATGGTGGGTTTTGTTGTAGATCTTGGAATTCACGGTTTAGGACTTGTGATTGTTGCCATCGGAAAAAAGCTTGTTGTTGTTCTTGTTGGTATTGTTGAAACTGTTCCGGCGTCATCGACGCGTTGAGGAGATTCAAAAAACCGGTGTTGGGAATGTCGGACATTTTTTTTATTGCTAAAAAGATGTATATTTGTTATTTGAAGAGTGTTGAATTTGGATTTAGTAATGTGTTGTATATATAGTGAGTTGTGTGAGGGGGTAAAATGAAATATATTTTTTTTAAATTCGGCCGTTTTAGAGGGGTAAAATAAAAAAAAATTAAACTTAAAAAAAAAAACTAGCCGTTAGGGGGGTAAAGTGAAACTTTTCAAAATTGGAAGGAAATGGGTAAAATATAAATAAAACGTTTCAGGAGGGTAAAATGTATTTTTTTAAACACCTCCCAACGCGCGTTGACCGGCCAACGCCGGACCCAACGCCGTTGGGCAACGCTGACCAACGGTGTAGTAACGCCGGCCAACACCGTTGCCGGCGTTACTACACCCAACACTCTTACGTCCTTAACTCTTTCAAGCAGCATCAACTTTCTATCAGTTAACTTTGAAAAAAAAATATCAATTGGTACAACAACTCATAAAAGTGATAAAACTAACTTTTGTAATCTAACAATGAACTTCTTTACTCGTAACGTTGAAAGTAGCGGTGAGAAGAGATAATCACTCACTTAAGCGTCATCTCAACTTTCTCTCTTCTCTTACTTTCTTTCATCACAAGAGATAATCATTCATTTTAAGTGTTTTTGTCACCACACCTCACATTTCATACTCATTTTCTTATTTAAATACTTTTATTAATAAACTAAAAACATAAATATCAACGCAAACTTATAAAATAAAAAACATAAAACGTACGAAATTAAAAACTTTTATTTATAAATTAAAAACAATACATAGATAACTAAAAACTTAAACGTACCAAATTAAAAATGATACATAGATAAATAATAGCTTAAACTTACTAAATAAAAAACGTAAACTAATATAACAAATTCCACTTCGCCTTGATCTTCGCCCTTAATTCTTCCATATGCATTAGTGCATCCTCATTTAAGTGATCATATGGCTGCATATAGAACCGTATTGGGAATTATATTTGAGTTGATAAGACAAAACAAAAATGAAACAAGATGGAAACAAACAGGATCAAAGTTGTAATTGAAGAATTCTACAAAAGATAAGAATTGGAGGATTCTATCAGATTTGGTAAAAGATAAAGATGAATAATTAATTGATTCTCTCATTAATATCTTTTATTAGTTTCCATGTAAGCCTTCACTCCTTATGCTATAAAAGGAGGTCCAGACATATTGTTTTAGGCATTCAGAAAAGTGTGTGTTCATCATATGAGAGTCGACTAGATACAAAAGTGTGTGTGTACACGTTTGTATAATTAATGTAGACGTCTAGAGTTTAGCCTCAAGGATCTTTGATCCCTGTTACTAGTTAGAGTAACCGATCTATTCTGATCAAATAGTATTTGGGGCTGTGTTGATTAATAAAGAAAAACATTGAAGTAACTTTGATTTGTGTTTATTATTTCCGTTGTGCAATTTATATCATTGTTACTATATTATCCTAGATGAGGTCTAAACAACCTTGAGCTTAAACGATCAAAGAACCTATCACGTGTTTTAGGTTTCCACACTTTTCTAGCTTATTTCCTTAACTATTTTGCTAAATTCTTGCTTAATAGTGTTATTAGAGTCTAGTCTTTAATCTGTTTTCACTTTTTAGCTTATTCCCAGTGCTTATTAGTTCTAATACTTAGCTTAAAATAGTGGTAAAAGTCCTCTAAATTCCTTTTTGTATCAACTGTCTTAGTGCTTTTGGTTGTCTTTCAGCTTATTGAATTTGCTTATTTCTAGTTCTTATTGTTTATTGAGTCTAGGTCTAGGTCTGATTGTCAGCTTATTTGTTTTCTAATTGTTCATTGGGTCCAAAAATCTAAACAGTTTTAGCTAAATATCTAATAGTATTAACTAGCCAAGCTGTGATTTTTTGTCTTATTCTAGCTTAATAAGAAGTTCTGGCATTAAGTCCCTTAATTAAATTTGCTTATTCTTGCTTAATCTTTAGCTTTTTCAAAAAGAAAAATTATAAAAAATGTTTTACAAAAAGGGACAGTCACAGGACTCGAACCTGTAACCTCCCCATCAACACACACACGCCTTAACCATTTGCCCTAGGCTCTTTACTTGTCATATATCTCTTTCATTTATTCCTTATACAAGTTTAGTTTTTGGCTTATTTTGCTTATTGAATTTTAGCAGTTTATTGGTAATAGCTTTTTGATTCATTTTTCTTTGTAAACGTCAAAAATAGAGTTTAGTATTTTTTTTAGAAATTTTCTTAAAATTTTAGGATTAAGTTTAATATTTTGTAGAATATTAGTAATCTCTAACAACAAGAACTAGAGAGAGAAAGTGGGAAGGTGTAACATTTCTCAATTTCAGGTCATTTTACGACACATATTATTCGTCACTATTTATTTTGGTGATACGCGTTTACTTTTAATTTAACTTTTTAGCTAAATCGCGTAGACTAGAAATAATCATTTAACGTAAACGGTCACCAAATAAATTAAGGTTTACGTCAAACAAGTGTTCTATAATTATTAAGAATATAATATTGACTTTGCGTATTTTATTTTTATTGTCGCAGTAAAAAGCCTTACGTTTCGCAATAAAATACATTATTTTTTTTTTTTTAAAAGACACACCCCGAAATACTAACTTACCTAGACTCAAACCAATACCCACTTTTAAACCTTAAACACAAAATTTAATCAATTCTTGTGTTATTAAGCCATATTGGCCGAATGTGGGGACTAAATCAACTAGGAAAATCCTTAAAACTTCCTAAGTACATGTACATCTTAAGGTAATTAAACCTTGTACTTGTATAATACTAGCAAGATCTCAAAAGCTTCTCTTTTTCCTTGATACTACACGTCCAACCCACAAATCACCTAGAAATCTTCCTAATATTCTCTGAAGTTACATGTAAACAAACCATGTTGTAATTAAAACATGTACATTGTGTCCCTATAACTTATTACCTAATGGTTAATAACCATTTGAGCTCTTTTTCTCTTGAAAACCCACGACAACATGCATGTATGTACACAAAACCATAAGATTTCATAATCTAGGCAAATCTTGTACAAATATTGAGTAATTAAGAGATGTACTTAGTTGTTTTAGCAAAACCATAGAGAGTAACAAAAAATAAAACCACAATAACCACTAAGTCTAGGGCAACGAGTAATGGTTAGGATTTGGACAAGTAATTTGTAACTAGCTATCTTGCCTATAAATAACATTACACTCACACTTGACATTTAGCACTCTTGAAAACTCACACATACACTAAACCCTCTCTCTAATTCAAACCACCTTTGTCTCTTCTCTCGTTCGGGTTATAAAACGAAACAAACACCTTCATATTTTCCTTTGAACCTACAATATACACTAGGGTCATCATACGAGTTATAAGGAGGTACACGAGCCAAGTCTTGGGTGTTTACAAAGCTTTGAAGCTTAGGGTTTGGTGTTAATCGGTAAACACATGTTGGTTGCCATATTACTCTATACACTCGAACCAAGTCACTAGGACTCTTTGTAAGTCACGTTTAAACTTATACAATTCGTATTTTAATTGTTTCTTTGTTGCTAGACATTGTGTCACGTAAATGATACACTAGCGTGAACCCATGCGTGACAACGTACATATAAATGCTTGTATAGGACTTGTGTGGTGATGAATATGTTAAAACATGTGAAATATGACTTAAAAATGAGCTAGGGTATCAAACGGGTTCGTTTATAAGCAAATGTGAACACCAACGCAAACAATAACCTTTACAAATGAATTTCACGAAAGTTATACGCAAACTTTTCCTATAAACAAGATGGCATGACTTGGGAACGTGTATACAACCTTATCTAACGTATGCATGTGATAGACACGACCAAAATATAAGCTAAACCAACTTAAAATGGTTACTAGAACTATTATCGAACCGCATATGTTGCTAGAAGAATAAATGGACCCCTAACGGGCCTTGTTGGGCCAAACAATCCATTAACGGACGTTAATGGGCCCAACTGCCCGTTAGTTGGGATCGTAGCTTATTAATAAGCTCATTCGGGCTTATTATGGACTAATGACTTATTAAACTGGTGAATGGTAAGCATGCATGAAAAAGAAACCTTAACGGGCCACAAGCGAGCCCGTTAAACCAAAACAGGCCCAACGGACTGGGTCTATGAGCCCATAGCTTAACGATTAGCTCTACGAGCTTATTAAGAGACCTAATGTGCTTATTGAACCTATAGGAACCCTAACACAAAAAGGGTAAATTCAAGTCGGACCGTATAACGGGCTTAGTAGCTATTTATGTGACCACCGAGAGCCCATAAGCACAATATGTTTAAACATCTTATTCTGAGCTTACACAGCTTAATGAGCTTTATTATAAACTTATGAAACATAAATGGACCCTTTGATCACTTATCGGGTTAGATTTATGGGCTAATCAAGCCCAATAAAGCTCGAATAAGGTCAAAAACTCACCCGATGGCTATTTTTCAAGCTTAACATTTTTAAATAAGATTAAATAAACTTAAGAAAGGCTTATGTGCCTTTAAAAACTCAATTGGACTCTTAGATTGCTTATTGGACCTTAACGGGTCCAATAAGGCCCAATAAGCCAAATTAAGCTCATTTGAGCTTATTTATAAGCTGACTCAGCTTATATGGCTTATTGGAGTCCCATTAAAACTAAATGCCACTTTCTATAACTTAATTGGCCTTAAAATGTGACTTTTTCAAGTAAGGGACTAAAGTGCAAACTTGTAACTGTGGTGGTATAAAAACTGTCAGAATTGTTTTCTATAAATTCTACGGGGTTGTTTTGACATTTCTGAAATCTAAGGGCTGTTTGAAACATATAGGACTTAAATTGTAAATTTGTTGAAAACTAAAGGACTAAAGGTGGTAATTAATGGAACCTAGGGGTTAAAGTGTAAGATATATATTTTCATAAACATATGGACTGTTTTGTAATATAGAAAACCTAAGGGTATTTCATGAACAAAGGTGATTTTAATAACCACTTAACATACCGGATATTATACGAGTTAAACTACGACTTAATAAATATGAATATTTATTAATAACGTTTATACATATATTTGAACGTGTGTAATCGTATACTTTCCCAAGAGCTATCAAGTAAATACAAATACAATAAACATGCGCACTACCACACAAGTGATAACAGTTTATATAAACTAGCAATTTATTGTAGTTTATGCATTGAGTCGTTAGCCTAAACTTGTAGACTAAGACTGGCCGTATTTACTTAGGTATTTGACGGTGTGATTCATTCGCCATAACATTGGATATTTTTTATCATTTACAGAGGACTATTTACTATGTGTGGAGTTCATAAGCCCCATGTTTACAATTTTTTAATGATTTTACATCTTTGGGGTGAGAAACAGCTTGTTTTACAATAGGAGCTCAGTGAACATTTATACAATGATTCGTGTTTCCTAAGTAGCGATAACCCACTGAGCCCTTATCAATGAACCGTCAATTACTGGTACTAGATGACAGCTAGGAATGTTATAAAATAGATCTATTTGGGATTGACCATCCCCGTATTGGGTAGAAGCGCACACAGGTGTCGGGTTGCCGAACAAAAACAGTATATCATGTCGGATTGGGATGTTGCGGGTTAGAAACATTATTTACAACGGGCATTTATTGCAATTTACTGCATTCAAACATAGTCGACTTCAATGTCATATGAGCTTAGGAAACCGTAATTACTTTTTATGATGTTTGCATCTGTTGCTTAATCATACACTTGGAAATCTTGCGGTCCTACAATTGATTTACATAAACCTATGAGTTCACCAACTTTATGTTGACGTTTTAAGCATGTTTTCTCAGGTCAATAAGGCACGAGGTGCCACGATACATTGGGGGACTACTCTTTGGAAGAGTCAGTACTAAAGATTTGGGATGTATTACATTTTAGGATATTTGTTATAAACCGAAATCTTTACTTTTGTTGTCAAACAATTTGAAGCCATGAGCTTATGTAATGAACAAGTATTTTGTTAAATCTAATGTATCTTTTTAAACGACACGTTTAGTGGTCGTTCTCATATCTTATGCTATTGATCTATGAAGTAACGCCCTCGGATAGTCAACATTCCGCTGCGACCCAGATTTGGGGGTGTTACAAATTGGTATCAGAGCCAAGGTTATAGAGAACCAGGTCAAAAGTTTTTGTCTGGACTATAACCATTTTCAAACGCTGTTTTCACAAATGAGATTTGCACGGGACATACATGCATTACTTGTTTGCATCTAGCACATATATGCTTACATGATACAAACTATTTTAGCATTAGTAGGTTACTAAGTGCTTACATGATTGATATATGCGTATATAACTTATACTACGTATATTACTATAAGACTCTTATAATTTAAGCTTATAGACATAACATACCGATCTCTCTTATAAGTAATACTTATATAAGTTTTTTTTTGTTTTTTTTTGCAGTAGTCATGTCTTCTGCATCGTCCGCTGTTACTTACACTTCTGTTTACACCGATTCTGAGCCGGACAGAGTCTTCTGGGAGCCTATGAGGAGATATCTGAGGGAGGCATTCCACGGGTCATCGTATACGGATGCGACGGACTCCCTATACAGCCAGTAGCCCCACCATCACCGGATTACATACCAGGCCCAGAGGATCCACAAACACCGCCAATTCCTCAGGACGAGGATGAGCGTGAGCCTATGTTCGTACAGGCACATGATCCTGATTACGTGCCAGATCCCGCATACCCTGAGTATATACCATTGGAGGATGAGCCTGTGTTCCCAGCTGAGGATCAGCCATTACCTCCTGTTGATTCACCTATTGCTGAGTTACCCAGGTATATTACTGAGTCGGATCCCAAGGAGGATCTAGAGGAGTATGAGGATGATGAGACAGAGGATGGTCTGATTAACTATTCTATGGACGGGGGAGATGATGATTATGATGATTCATCTAGGGATGACGCCGATGATGAGGATGAGGATGATGAGGACGAGGAGGAGGAGGAGGAGGAGAAGGAGTAGCACTTAGCTCTGGCTGACTCTACTATTGTTGTACCTACTGATGAGCCTGTTTCCCCACCTGAGGGAACAGAGCCTGCTATACCACCACCCTCCACTGACATTACTATTGGGGCTAGGATTATCGTCCGGCCTCAAGCTTCCATATCCCTTCCACCAGAGGCAGAGGTTGAGAGACTTCTGGCCATGACTACTCCATCACCATCACCACCTATCTCACTATCACCACCCTCTGTAGGAGAGCGCCTTTCTAGGTGCACGACCCCACCTGCACATTCATCACCACCACCTATGACATCACCATTACTACCATCATCTGGGTGTCCAACCCAAATCCAGACACTCAGGATAGCATCCACTCAGGCCCTTATTGATGCAGTTACTGCCGCATTACCATCACCTCCACTACCATCATCTCTATACATATCACCACCCATTGACCGTAGAGATGATGTTCCCGAGACGGAGCTGCCACCTCGCAAGAGGTTGTGTTTGTCAACTCTAGGCTCTAGGTATGAGATCGAGGAGAGTTCTACTGCCAGACCTATCGGAGGTCGAGGGGTAGATTATGGGGTTGTCAGCACCGTAGATGCTGAAGCGAGACGGCAGGGGATTAGTGAGGTTGGATATGGTATTAGGGATACTTGGGTAGATCCGACAGAGGCAGTTCTTGAGGTGGCACCTATGACCATGGGAGAGGTCAATAATAGGGTTACAAAGCTTGCTGAGCTCCATGAGCATGATACACAAGACTTGTATGCCTTACTAGAGGATGCTCAGGATAGTAGGTCTCGTATATCACATCGAGTTGATATGGACTCGCAATGGGTCGACTTACTTATGGGGGATAGGATGACTCTCTAAGAGACAGTATGGATGGTGGAGGAGGAGGCCTATGCTTCCCGAGAGGCTTGGGCTCACTCGATAGGATTGAGTCAGGCGACCCATCAGGAGATTCATACCCATCGTGATTATGTGTATGCACACGAGACTCATATCCAGGCACATCAAGCACAGCTATAGCTGCAGAGTACTCTCAGTCAGACACAGTATCAGGTGTATGAGACTCGTTTTCAGATGCAGCAGGCTGAGATAGCGGTGCTTTGAGAGTCTGACTGTAGGCGCCAGGCACAGATGGCAGAGACTCTCCGAGTGATGAGAGACATGAGATGAGAGATGAGTGACATGCAGGCCGAGTTGTTAGCACACCGAGAGCTGCCGAGGAGAGCTAGACAGCCAAGACCAGATGCTAGGATTCCAGATCACCAGGATGCTTCTGGGGATGCTGACAGTCACGTCTAGTGATTTATGTTATTTTATCTTGCTAGGTCATTGTACAGGCATGTTAAGTATTAGGGGTTTTCCCCGCTAGCATAGCCCTAGATTTTTTTTATTGTATTTTGTGTACCAACAACTATTTCATGTAAAATTTTCCAAGATTATAAATGAAATAGATGTGTTTATGTTATATATCTCTCTTGTGTTGTTGTCTCATCTATACATCATTATATTCTGTCATGATTATAACCTCACATTTTGTCTTTTGTGATCTAGACAAATCATGGCACCTACGACCAAACAAGGACAGAATACCCATACTGACAATACCAACCCAAACAACATGACTCCATAATCCGTCCACGCTATGATTGATCAAGCTCTTCAGCGAAACTACACCAATAGAGATGCAAGCCACAGTTCGCACGGGGATGACCGAAGGAATGTGAAAACTGCACGCCCTTGTTACTACGCTGATTTCATGAAATGTCCACCTTTGAACTTTAAAGGAACTGAAGGTGTGGTTGGTTTAACTCGGTGGATTAAAAAGATGGAGACAGTTTTCAATATCAGTGGTTGTGCGATTGAGAATCAGGTAAAGTTTGACACCTGCACTTTGTTAGGTGCTGCTTTGACTTGGTGGAACGGTCAGATAAGAACCTTAGGACCCGAGGCATATGCAGTGACTTGGGAAGGACTCAAGAAGAAAATGACGGATAAGTATTGTTCATTGGGTGAGATCCAGAAACTAGAAATTGAGTTGTGGAACCTAAAGGTCAAAGGGAATGATGTTCTGGCATACACTGAACGTTTCCAAGAGCTAACCCTGATATGTACCAAGTTTTGTGCTAATGAAACTGAGAAGATCAACAAGTACATCTATGGGAATGTGAAGTCTTCCAAGCCCAAGACGTTGGATGAGATGATTGAGTTGGCCAACAACTTGATGGATCAGAAACTTCGTACCTATGCGGAAAAGTCTGATAACAAGAGGAAGGCGGATGATTCATCCAGAAACAACCATGGACACCAACAACAACCCT
>BQNB010095897.1:0-25754 GCA_026074375.1 Tanacetum coccineum
TGTTTTAAAATTCTTTTTTATAAAAAGAAATTTTTTTTTAATTTGATTCGTATATAAATTTTTTTAATTATTGCTCGTAATAATAATACTAATAATAATAATAAGAAAAAAAAATTTGGTCTTTTTTTAAGTTGATTCGTATAAAAAAATTACACGTTTCGTCCCTATGGTGGTGATAGGAGCAAAAATACCAAAATACCCTTTTAATAATTAGACTTAACGAGAAAAGTTAACGACCATCCAAAATAGGGACGGTCAGCGTTACCAATTTCAAAATTAGAGACGCCTAGTGTAATTAAAATGAAATAGGAACGAAACGTGATGTTTGGTATAAACCATAGGGACGAAACATGTAATTTTTTCTTAATTTTTTATAATCGTACGTATTAAACCAATATAATATACCAAACAAAACATTATGATGTATCTGAGTCAAATACATATTTTATTCAAGAAAAAAAAATTATTAGATAAAAAAAAATCAAAAAGCAAGGTCTATGAAATGAAATAAAAAGCAGTTGCAATAACAAACAACCACTTTTTTCTTAACAAAACACACACACACACACACAAAATAAGACACAACACAAAAACATAAAAAAAAACCAAACATAAAAACAACCAAAGAATGGGAATATGTTTATCATCATCATCATCAACAACAAAACCAGCAGCACCACCACGTAAACAAAACCCAAGCAACAGATGGACACGTGTCAGATCATCTTCCACTACTAAAAGAAACGAAGAAGATGATGCCATGATTCATGAACATGCAAAGGCTGCTGTTGAAATGTTGTTGCAACAAAATGGTGGTGGTGTTGGTTTGACTTTTGATCGGTCAACTTCTTTAAGACATGTTGGTGCCAATTCTTCTAAACGATATCAACCTCTTCCTAGGAGTTCCAGTTCTAGGGCAAGGTTGGGTACTGATCCTCTGCTTCCTGTTCACCACCTTCTCAATCAGGTACAAAAACGTATAAAAACGGATGAAAACGTTTATAGTTTATTTTGAGGGCCCCGAGCGAAATTAGATAATAAGACCTTTCTAGAAGAATTTTTATATGTAAAATGACATTGTTTATAAGATATAATGCAAATTAGTTATCTAAACATTTAACATATTGTTAAGGTGACAAATTTTAGGGCCCCTGAAATTTTGAGGCCCTGTGCGGTCGCCCACCCCGCACACCCTCAAAGACGGCATGGTTTTGTGACAACTAGCATGGTGCACGTGCAAAGGAGTGAGACCCAATGATAGTTTTAAGGTAGTATTCTTGTATGGATAGAAATCTGGTAGGTTTGGAGTGAGGTTTGGATGATTGAGTTTTAAGATTGGACCGAGGTTTGGGATATCAATGCTTTACATAATAGTAGTATAGATAATGTTAGAGCCGGTTTTCTATTTGTAGCATAGATGCTGGTGTGTAATCTTATATTATGGCGTTATTTTGTCATTATTTGTGCTTGATCTAAATGAAATAATCAATAGTAATGTACGATAGTATCTTTTGTCTTTAGCTGAAAATAGCAGCCACGATCTGCCTACCGAAATAAATGTGATCATTTTTGTGATGTAAGATTGAAATTTGTTTTGAATTATGTAATGTACTCCGTATGGTATGTCCTGATGTTAAACGTCGTTCAGAAATGTTGTTGCATTTTAGTAAAGGTTTATCTTGACCTTTAACCTTGTTTTTGTTAATTAGGATATAAATCATGATGAATTGGAGACCAGCCATATTGTGCTTGTTCATGGAGGCGGTTTTGGAGCATGGTGTTGGTACAAAACGATTGCACTCTTAGAAGAATGTAAATTCAGAGTTACTGCTATCGATTTAGTTGGTTCTGGAATTGATTTGTTCGACACCAATAGCATTAAAAGCCTTTCACAGTACGTTGCGCCTCTCACGGATTTTCTAGAAAAGCTTGCAGATGGAGACAAGGTCGAATTTCATATCTATTTTCTAGAAAAGCTTGCATAGATCTTACAGTTTGATTTTAGCTTATTTTACAGCCTAAATATTTTTGTGAAGTTAAAAGACTGAAAAGTGAATAATGCATTTAAAGTAAGTGACAATTGTAGCTATCCTTGTCAAGAAAAGGTTCCGGCTAACAATTTCACTTATAAAAGCAGATGTATAAATAAGCAGGACCATTTCAAGGTAGTTAATGCATCAGCGCTTCTTTTTTATTGGTTGAAGATGCTACTCCGATTAATTATATAGTTCTTGTGGGTACACAATTTATTTGATCCATTACTTGATAGGTTCTGTAGAGGACTTATCGAATTAGCATATGACATTCACATTCCAATTATATTATACCGACTCTAAATGCTCTCCCAATTTCAATTCACGCAGGTGATTTTGGTAGGCCATGACTTTGGTGGTGTATGCATATCTTATGCAATGGAGCTATTTCCATCCAAAATTGCGAAAGCTGTCTTTATCGCCGCTTCTATGTTGAAAAGTGGACAGAGTACTTTGGACATGTTCTCCCAAAAGGTTTGGCTGCTGATCCGTAACTATTTCACCATTCTATCATAATCTTCTTACCAATAAGGTATTAAGAACTATGTGAAACTTGGCATATATTTAAGTGGCAACTTATCTGGATCTGTTCTATAATATAAAAATGTGTAAACAATAATACAAGCTTAAGCTTTTATGGCCCATTAAATTCTGCTAGGAATCATTCAGTCACCTTGTTGGAATTTAATAAGGAAGATCAAAAAGAATTATATAAGGTGGGTGGGTGTTTACATCTGCACCTGCAATATTTAATTAGTTTTCGTAATGATGACCAAACTTTTGTTTTCGACAACTTTAAATGCGTTCATGTTCCTCTGTTGCTAATAAAAAAAAAAGTTGTCCATATTATTGGGATTTGATAAACTGTTAACCATTTAACTACCACGAGTACGCAGCGGATATGGATCATGTTTGGTAAATATGATTAACACACATAATGAATAAACAAAAGGGTAATAGAAATCTAACCTCTCGAAGAATCAAATGTTAATGAAACAAAGTGGTTAAGTTACCACCTCTACGGTTGCTCACACAACACGTCGAACAAGCACGTCACGATGCTAGTCGTTACTTCACGTTTCTCAAACACCAAGTGTATGCTTACCAAGTAGCTTGTACCGAAAATCAAACAACCCGTGTTTAATACTTGTTTTAGATCCGATCCAAATACCTAAATGGTATACGTTTGAATCGAACAAAAAAACAAATAAACCTTAATACCAAAAACCTTAATACCAAAAGTGACAACAACAGGGATCGAACCCTGGTCACTGTGAACATAAGACGAGCATCCCAGCCACTGGACTATAAGTCCTTTGGTGAATTAATTATGGAACATGTATTTAATATACAAAACGGAAAACTTGGGATAGTTAAAAGGCTTTGATATATTATCTTCGTATGATATTAGGTAGGAATAAACGATTCGAGAAACGGTTTTTCCCTTGGTTTGTGTATTATGTGGGACGAATGGAATTATAAAGGATTGAATAAAGGATGTATATATCTTAGCTTTTCTCCACGCTAGGTGTGTTAGATTTTATAACCTTCAAACCCTAAGTTTGAGGTTTTGAAACTAGGAAACCACTCTCCTAAGCTTATCCAAAACACTGAAACTCCTTATACCTTAAACTCCACATTCAACTAACGTATACCCTCCTAGAATCTTCATGGCCAACTACTTCACTATGGACCATAGGATTCGTGTCTTGGTCCGTTT
This sequence comes from Tanacetum coccineum, assembly GCA_026074375.1. Taxonomy (NCBI): domain Eukaryota; kingdom Viridiplantae; phylum Streptophyta; class Magnoliopsida; order Asterales; family Asteraceae; genus Tanacetum; species Tanacetum coccineum. The sequence goes on from BQNB010095897.1 coordinate 3,754, forward strand.
TTAGGTCCATTGGTTTTTAACATTAGAAACTATACGTGAAGCTTAGAAACGCACGTCTAAGTGTTAACAGTTGTGCCCCCAATAGGCTCACCATACATTTCTAGTCGAATTAGTTGCTAGTCCAACTACCATAATCCAACCACTCCCACTTGGAGTTAGAGTAGCAGATCTGCCCAAATACAAACGACAGAAATGTCTAGCAATAGCTCACATTCCTTTTTAAAACTAGAAAAGTCTGAGATCAAGTTTCCAAAAAACATTCTTCAGTAGCATGGTTATGTATCTCTTGCTATAATCATCCCTTTGTTTCAGTATACCGTTAAACCATGGATAATGGATCTTAACTTCAATCCCATATAGTTTTAAAAAACCATTTAGAAATCTCGTTAAAGACGTAATATAGATATACCAAATATAATCAAGAATCGTCCATTGTATTACCCAATTGGGTGCGGCCACACAATAATCTATTAATTATGGATTGGACTCCAATTGGTATCATACAGCACATCAAGTGATAACAAAATCCTTTGTTGAATACAAGTGTTTGTGAAAGCTGCTTTCACATCACTTCCAATAATAGTCATTTATAACGAACCATTTTCAGGTTTACGTTTTGACTTTAGAATTAAAAAAGTGATGTCCACTACATACTAGAAGACTGTTTTGTATACTCAATTCTACGATGACTTAACTAACCATTTTTTGATATTTTACTCATGACTAAGGATCCAAAAGTAAATATTCGAAGGTTGGGGTGTCCAATATGCATCCCTTGTGAATAACATATGAGTTTGGCGGGAACCATCCATATATTCAAAGAATATAACCAACACTCACATTTGTCTTATGTAACAATACTCCCATATTGTTAACCGACAATGGACATGTTTAGAATGATAAATCATTCAAGGATTAAACATGCAAATATAGGATAACAATTATTATATGAATGAATAACAAATACCTAGTATCTTTATTCATCAGAAAATAAAAATTGTCTTACTATCCTAATTATCCAAATACTAAAACAGATATGCATGAAACTAATTAGCAAGTTGAAGTCCAATGTATCCAACATTCTCAACTTTTTCTTTACAAGACAGCTAAATAGTTATCTGAGTAAACTTTCCGAATACTTGTTTCAAATTCACAAATTTGTGAAGAATTTGAACGTGCCTTAAATGATTGGAGTGTCAATGTATATTTGCATACTATTGCAAGAATCATAGTATGAAAATGTGGATGTACCTTTAATGAGGTATTTGTAGTCACAACATACCTATCTGAGACAATCATTTTTAGAGTTTCTTCTTATAATTAAAGTATTCTTATTCTTTACTGTTTATTGCAACAATCACATAGCTAAGCAAATCTATTAGCCAGATTATCAAAAATGATGAAATCCTTACTTCAACAAGAATTGATTAGTCTCAAGCAGTCATGTGTAAACGAAACAACACTATCCATATATAATCATAAACATTCGTTGTTTTAAATAGTCATATCTAAATCACTCTCAATTAGATACTATTGTTATCAGTCATCTAAACACACAATAGATACTGTTGGTGTCACTCATCTTGCACTTGTACAAAAATAACAACCAGTCTTAAACACAATATAAGATATACATGATGAATCCTTAGTTAAAAGACACAAGGTTTCCATCCATGTATTAAATTATCTCAAGTGAAATATATCATTTAAGACTTGCTTCAATGATATATTGCATTGTGTTAGGACTTAATTTCCGCATATGTTTATTACATTAAACATTTATTCCAAAGGTGTTTGTTTTATTTCCTAAATTCCAATGAAGTTCCCATTCTATCTCAATATAACATCTATCTTAGATGTAATGATGCTTTCTATAACATATGAATTTTAAGGAAAAAACATAGCACCCCAACATGATGCCAGATGTACTCAGTGCGTTATCTAATTTAATCAGCAAACCATATTGTGAATTTATACTTAAGATCTCGGCTCCTAGATGCATGATCTAATCCACACTTGGATTCTTTTATCTTGTATATTTTATAAAAATTATTTTAAACTCATAACCTTTTGATTACACTAACACCGTCCTGGCAAAAGTAATTATAAAGGAAAGAGTTATAAAACTTAAATTGTCATATTAACAAATATAGACTCATAACCCTTTTTTGATTACACATCGTCCTCGCAAGGTAATCATTAAGGAGAGAGTTATGATCCTTAATTTGCCATATGACAGATTCAAGTAAACATGTAAGACAATTAGTATCTTTATATGAAAAAATGCGGTTTAGAAAAAGGAAAGATTTAATCACAAGCCAATATGCTTAGTAAGATAAAAGACTCTTGTCAACCCGTTCAGGCATATAATGTGTAAAACAATTTTTGTCTCATATGAGTCTTTCTAAAAAAAACTCATATAATCTTTTCCTATAACTGGTAGTGTAAAAGATCAAACAAGCTCACAACATTGATTTGGCTTTTAAGAGGTACTTGCATCTTTTCATTCAAAGTTCTAAGACATTTATCAGATCAAGATGAATAATTCATCTTATTAGTTAGTAGTTTATCAGACCCTCTAACTTGTATTCCACAGCATTTATAATTTAAAATAATACTCCATTTGATGATGCATCCTTATACGATTTAATGAATAGAGAGTTACATTATACTTTGGTTTTCGACATTTACATGCTTAACTTAGTACTGAAATCAGCAGAAGTGAATTCAGAAGGAGTCAGTATTTTTGGTTCTATGAATAACTTCAAGATATTTAGAGTGCTCCAATATTACTTTTGTAAGACAAAGATACTTCCTAAACACTTAAGCATATTAAGCAACAATAAATTATTCTAAATTGGACAAAAAAAACATATTAACACTTCTTTCATCTACAGCTTGTTAATAACATGCTTTCATAAGATATTAACAAATTATAGAACTTTAATCAAGACCTTAATTGTTACCTCATCCTAAACTATAAATAATAATGCTTGAAATACCCATCTAGGTTGGAACATATTAAGTGTATCCATGACACGCGCAAAATTTAACCTTGATCGAATTAGAGGTAGAGCCACTTTAAGTTATCAGAAATCACACCATATGAATATAGTATGATTCAACACATTATACAACCATAATAATGTTGGTATTCTATGAGCATTAAAATTGTAAGACTCCATTAGAATTCCTTAGATGAACTATAATTTCTTATGATAAAATACTTGTCAATTTGGTCGAGCCAAATTAACAAACAAAGTATTTTTAAAAAACCAATGCATGCTTGATAACGTAAATATCTTTTGAAAAGTACAATAACTCTAAGTACATGTGTTTCAAAGAAAACATAAATGTCAAATAAACGTAAAGAATCTTAGGGAAAATTCAAGGACCTTATTTATAACTCTATGTTCATGTGTTTTCCAGAAAAAAAGAACATGACAAGTATACATTTAGAATCTCCCGAATAATTCAAGGACAACATGATAAGTGTTCAACAAGAATAACACAACAAATATTCCTACATACTTATGTTTAGCAGTCATTGATTAATTCAAGGACTTTATAATTACGTCTTAGCAAGTAAACATAATTATACTAACTAAAGTAATCATGAACGCAAACTCTTGAGTTCAATGGTAATTTCAAGTTAATTATATACTTCATAATCATGATTGTATAATTAACCATAATTATTTTGACTAAAACATGTAGTCAATGTACTGAAGTAGCTTTATAATATATCTTGACACTTAAATGTAATAGGGCAACAAACATCTTGTGTGTTTAAGTCCTAGTAGATTTATTAGTTTTCTTACCTTGCGGTCAAGAGAAACCAATACTCATATTTTATAATGTTGTTCCATGCACCACACTTACGATTTCTCCCCAACTTTATGTACGGGGACTTACGATTATTTAAAGTAGACAAACCATACGACAAGCGTTCGATTGTTTAAACAATACGATAGTGTCATAGATATTACAAGTAGATTTCAAACCATAATGTTGAATAAGGAATCGTGGATTATTATTCTATAGATAACGTTTCAGGAAAGCAACATTAGTTATCCTATAAAATAAAATGCAATCTTCCTTTAGACAATGGTTGTTCATGTTCGGAAAGTAATATAGTTATTTCAAAGCAAGCTAGAATACTATGGGCAACTCACAAGGCAATAATCTTGTAGCTCCCATTGAATTTGAAAACATTACATGACACGTTCTTTTTTCATAATAAAACGCAAAAGCCCCACTGATTTGTCAACATTGTAAGATGTATACATACACCAGAAGAAAGCAAATAGCGATTTATTTACTTTTCTACTCTCTTAGAATGCCTACAAGTAGCAATGTACTTAGGTATATACAGTAGATATATGAAGTACCTACTTATGTAAATGAGGGACTAGCCATCCATAGTATTTAATAACTTGAATATTTTTAGCATGCAATTCTCCTTAATCGGTCTGCCCAGACCACAGAGGTGTTTAGCATCTATACAAGCAATGCATCGAGTCTAAGAAAAAGTTCTACCTAGAAGACCCTGCTAGTCAATTTCTTACTCATTGCGGTTTAAACTCATACATCATGACAAGTGCAAGATGTCATTATTTGGTAGCTATAGACACAATGTTCTCTTTGGTTACACAAATATTGTTATCTTTCAAAAATTTCAAAACTGTAAAAGAGGTGTAATGAAAGATTGAAAGTATTAAAATAAAATTGAGGAAAACATCACATTATAAACCCTATCTTCTTTGTTGTTCAACTCAATGGAGAAGAGATATAGGAGTAAAGTCTCACACATTCTAATCAGGAAAGGAGACTAATGTTTGTTTTCTATAATTATAAAACAAACGTCGTTTACCAAAATTATGTTGCAATAACACAATAGAACATAGAAAGTTCAATTTTAGTATTTAGATAATTAAATTCTTAAAAGAATTAACTACCCAATTAATTACTAATAAGACTAAGATCCAACTTTGTTAACATCCGAGAATGTTTCGAATTTTTGAGATGACGCTTCAATCTTTGACTTTAGGATCTGTCTATTGACTTATAAGAACGATCATCTAAATCACGTTTTCACGACTCGGACTCTAAACAATATGATGTGGAATAGCATACCAGAACAATTTTTCAGTTTTGCCCGAGACAAGGAACGAGCCGAAAAGGGCTAAAACAGCACCGCAAACATTATTCGAACAATATACAACGCGGACACACAAAAACAATTAAATTTGTTTTTAATTATCAGTATTTATTTAATAAAAATATTAAATAAATTAGTCATCATTTTTAATTAAAAGCGTTGTTGATAACGCGAATACTCGAGCTTAAATCCATTTTTATTTCATACATTCAAAACCGGTTCGTCAAAAAAAATAAAAAATATATTATTAAATGTAAAAAATATTTATGAAAAATTAACAATCGAATGCTCATTTTTATCGAAAAATGATTTTGAAAAACAATGGCCAAGTTTCGTAGCGTTGAATCATCTCGTTAAGTGCCGCTCAAAAGTGAGTCCCGAAAACTATAAAGTGAACCAATATATATATAAAAGTTTCCCTTAAAATTCTTTTCACTTTTGATCCTGTAATAAATTAAAAAACCAACCTCGACCTATAAACATATTACATTTTAATATTAAAGTTTTATATATATATAAAATTTATATATTTCATTTCATTCCATCTCAAAATTATACACACTTATCATCTTCTCTCTCTCTCCCTCATGATTATCCCTGCCACCTAACCAACCAAAGCAGCCGCCGTCCACCCGCTCGGAAAACTTTTCCGGTGAGTGTTCCGGCGAAGACCAAAGTTACTCCCCCCACTCCGATCTACCCGATCCACCACCCCACTCTCCTTCCACGCCCTATATCCTAACCCACCAACACCACCGACAGCCCCGCCACCATACTCCAAGCCGAACACATCAACCACCATCTCCATCTCCTCGATCTCTCTCTCATAAGGGTGCGTTTGGGTGCTGATCGTAACCCCAAGAAGGGTGTTTGTTTTCGTTTTGGTTTAAAACATCCCCAAAAAGGGTGCATTGGGTCAGTTATAAAAACAACACCCAAATGCGTTTGGCAGCAAGAGTCCACCAAGGGTTCGTGTTGGTTCTGTTTCCACCGGGAACGGGTCGTTTGTTCGTGGAGCAGCCACTAGAGGGTGGGGTATTGGTTTGAGTATAAAACACCCACAATGTGCGTGGGGTTTTGGGTCTCAGCCCCGAGGGTGCGATGTATAGGTTATAAGCAGCAAGGGAGTGTTTTGATTTCCGGTTTAAATAATGGACACTAAGAGTGCTGGTATTTATGTGTAACACCACTAGGGATGGATTTGGTTCGCGTCGGGTTTGGCTGTTGACAGCCGGGAGGGATTCGGGTTGGTTTGCCACAAAAGGTTTGTGTGGGTTTAGGTTTGTAACAAAGGGGTGAGGTCGGGTATAAAGGTTAACAGCCGACGGATTGTTGGGTTGTTATTGGTTGGTTTGAGTCGGGTTCGAGGGTTCACAGCGCGGGTAGTTTTGTTTGTTCTACCACGATAGTGCGTATGGGTTGAATTTCAACAAGCCACCCCAGAAGGGTGCAAGGTTTTGGTTTTAACAAAGTGGCACGTTTGGCTTGTCCCGGGTCAGCAGCAAGAAAGGCTGCGATTGATTTATAGATGCACCAAGGTGTGCGTCGGGTTCGGGGCAGCCACCACCCTAAGGTGGGTTTGGGTGGCAGCCACCCAACAAGGGCGTGTATGGTTCGGGTTGGGTTTAACAACCACTAGGGCGCGTTTGTTTGTGTTGGCTGTCGAAACAGCCGGGGTTGACGGGCTAGGCTGCGGGGACAGCCCTGGAGCATCCCGGGACAAGGTTTGTTTGGTTGTTTTTTAATAACCCGCACAAGGGTGATTATGGCTGTTCATAACGAGCCGTGACGGTGGCGTTTGAGTGTGGTGACACCGAAAAAGGGTGCGTTTAGTTTAAAAGTATTCAATTATTTCATTATATTATAAATTGATTAAATGTGATGAAAAATATTATAACTTGCGCGGTCTAAGTAAAACATGAATAAATATTAAAACGAGATTTATATAAAGTTATAAGCGGTCTTCAGACAAATTTGAGACGAGAATTGGGTGACTAAAAATATACTTTTAGTGCCTAATTATATAACGAGAAATATTAAATCAGCAAATATCGGAACATGAATTCAGGGATTTGAAGACTGTAGATAAGTTATACTTGTATTACAAAGATAACAAATTAATATTTTAATTTAATTAACGGACGTTTAGAACATAAAACTGGTAACTTCCAACTCCCATAACGAAGAAACTGGATCGTAAATCGGAATATACACTATAATAGAAAATAAGGTTAATTTAATATATATTAAATCTGGCAGATTATTAATTAAACGATTTCGAGCACTTTCGAGTCCGTTTCAGCCTTCCGGCAAAACACGAAAGTTTGTTTCAGTGAATGACATTATACTTTGCCGCGAGGATGTCCTTTTGCTTTAAAAGTTAAGATATAGCGGGTCAAAAACTAAGGGTCGGTTAATATAATATTTCAGTTAATAGTTTTAAGATCATTTCGGTTCTAAAAACGGGGAGTCTAAAAATAGTAACTTTCTGTAAATATTCGAGATAAGTAATATTGGACAGAAAATAGTATATATACATAAAATATACTAAGGGTTAAGGTTTAAAGTACAGCGCAAGGGATTTTCTCTACATTTATTATGTATAGAATACATATAAAATTGTATATTTTTTTGGGGTAACGATGTACGCATCGTTGGTCGTATTTATTACGTGTTATAATCGAACGACATAATTATAGGTCGTGGTCAGGTCGGTTGCAAAGATTCAGTTTGTGATTTTATTGATTAATCGATCGTGGACTTTAATCAATGTGAGTTCATAAGCCTCGCTTTCAATCTTGTTGAATGTTTTATACCCGCGAGGGGGATACATGCTTGTCTACAAATTCTTATACTTACTCGGTTATCTTATAACAATGCGATTGTTTTAAGGGATTTTGTGAGTTTATAGCCCCATATTTTTATTGTTTTTAACATATATTTTTGGGTTGAGAATAGGCTTGTTTGCAAATGCAGTTTACAGATTGAATAACAATTGGTTTTAACATATTATTCACCATAGCTCGCTATGGGATACATTATTTGACTTCATTTTTGGTCATAAATACATACTTTACATTTGAAATGATTTCGGATTAGCTTAGGCTGATTGAACTGATAACAACAAAATTACTGCCCGGGTGTTCTTGGAGGGGACACCGGTAACGGGAGTACATATTTTACATTACTTTACACGTGCCCGGTGATCTTGTAGGGGACACCTTTGAACGGGAGTACATATTTTAACATTAACAGCCGGGGTGTTTCTTGGAGGACCAACCGGAAACCCGGGAGTACATATTTTTACATTACTGCCCGGATGTTCTTGGAGGGGACACCGGTAACGGGAGTATATATACGCATTATTTGTATCACTGCCCAAATTGGGTACATACAAGTCTACGTCACAGCGTCATGAACTGTAAATCACTTGGAGGGTAAGCGCGAATGTTATGAAATAGATCTATAATTCCGAGGTGTGGATCCCAGTTTCGGGTGAATTTTGCTAACGGCCGGTAAGCGAACATAATAGCGTGATGTCCACGTGAATGATATAAAATAGATCTATTCGGGATTGACAACCCCCGTTCGGGTGACTAGCTAATCACATATGTGAACGGTAACGATCTAACATGTCGGATATACCGTTTGGACTATCGGGCCTCCCCAACAAATACATACTAGGAACATTTAGTTCATTAAAATTATCATGCATTAATTAAAACACACATTGGGATACAGATTGGAACTTATGGTGACTAAATTGGTGTTCGTTCATATTTATAACATTTTACATTGTATCTGTTGATGACAACAGGTGGAATAAATATATAATGTTGAAACATACATTCCTGATTTAAACTAATCATGAACACACCAACTTTTAAAATGTTCGACACTTTTACCATGTTTTATCTCGAGGTGAAATAGATGCTATAGGTATAATTTGAATGTGGCCATTGGAAGTCTTACATTCAAGTTTTTCATGGTGAATTGCAATTATGGGACAAAATGTTAATTAAAATCAGAATTTTGCATTAAATCACAATGTAAATTTTCAAACGGACCAGCCTAGAGGTCGTTTCCTAGCACTAATGTATCTATTGCTGGTATTATGAAGTAGCAGCCCCATGTGGTATTTCAAGCCAGCTTGGTAAAAAGATTTTTGGGGTGTTACAAACTTGACCTCCCACTTATTACCAGAGGTCTGACCAGTGTATAAAAAAATGGGGCAAGAGGTAAGCGACGAGCGTTAATTGCATTGTTAATGCAACTCTTAGATTTATGAGACACATGACTTTAGTAACATATATAGTAAGGTCATGTACAATGTATTTTGTCTCATCTTAATGCCTCCTGGGTTTCGAGTCTGACCAGGTAAACTCGATATTAAAGTCAAACCAAAAGAGAACGTGCGAAAATTAACAAAGGTCTGACCAATGGAAAAAATTCGCCATGGGAGTGGAAAGGCCCTGAGGTCTGACCAGAGACTCAATCTAAAAGCACGAGTTCTTTATTTGGTGTTGGCAAAGACTTAAAACATTCACATAGGGTAACGCCTACATAAATTTACAAAATAAGTGACAAAAATTCGTGTACAAGAAGCCTGCACAACATATAGTATGCACAACGTTATAGAAAATATTTTAGTTAACCTTTTTGTATAGACAATTATTTTGTAAATGTTCTCGTTAGCTCCATTTTTTGGACACACAAAGAAGCGGAGAAACAGTCCCCCCCCCACGCAAAGCGAATAAAAAACCTGACATCTTGGGACCTTACTCTCCACCCCAACCTTAAACATCTCTTGTAGTTTGTCTACAATGGGGTGAGCCGTACTTCCAATTGACTAATAAAGAATTGTATGTGTAAGAAACCCTTTGTTACATTAGTTTTATAGTTGCCAATAATAAGGGTGGAATTACAAAATTGATCAAAACCCTATATTGTACTCCTACAATATGCGACCGAAAGACACACGTACATTTTTTCAATAATAATGTTCCCTCATATGCCAAAGCATTAGTGGGGGGGATAAGATTAAAGATCATTCAAATCCCGTTACTGCACACACAAAAACTAAAAATTTACAACAAGAAATCAATTTCATAATTTAATATCCGTAAATATAAATTTGTCCAAAAACCCCGGTTTCCGCCAATAAAACCTACTGCTCACATAGTAGTATAATTATTGTAGTTAATATTAGACATGTTTAATCCAAATTTCTCTATAAGTGTAAGTCCGTTATTAAGAGTTTCATAAAGTCTTATTTGCTAATTTGATCATCACATGGCATATCTCATATAAGCAATCAAAGCAGACTAAAAATTGGATTAAAATTGAAGACAAACTCTTATAGTGAAAGCAGTAAATCATATAATGCCTCGAGTTCTCAAAAGAGTCTTCCCCAACTAGAGAACCAAAAGACTCTCACTAGATTTTCTGCTAAAGTACCTAGATCGCCACATCCATCATATACAGTAGAAACTCTATAAAATAATACACTTGGGACCACCAAAATTTATTAATTAAAAGAGTTATTAATAGGACTCGATAAGATAACTATAATATATATAATTAAAATCACCTTTGCGAACTTGCATTCGTCAATCCTGTAAAATCGATCCAACAGATAACAAGACTTTTAAGAACTCAAGATGAAGGGGGTGAAAAGCACACAAGAACACCAGAATTTGAGTCAAATAGTTTGGTTATCGCAATGCAATGGATTCGAAGATGTTCTGACTCACCATAAGAAAATGTAGTTGCACAGTTGTTAGACTGATGAAGGAAATTATTGCAAGCGTTATTGGAATTAAATAAAAGAAGATATCGATGAAGAAAGAAGATTAAATTTCTACAATGGAACCACCCTTCGCGAACGAAGCTATTAAAGCGGCCAATCACATAGAACAATTTCGTGTTGAGCTATGAGAAAACAACACCCGAGAACAGTTCCTTACCATGCTAAGGAAAATTAGAGACGGAGATTACAATGGTGGAAATTGATTTTCAACAAAAAACAAAAGACAAATTGAGTCATTTTTCAAGAAACCTTCATAAATCATTCATGTAATATGCTATATAAAGGACATTAAAATTTTAATAATTTTATAAGGGGACATAAAGAATTATCAAAAATGTAATTATCTTATATTTTAGCGAATAAATTAATTTATCACTCCTAACCCCCGAGTCGGGACCGGCAAAAATATTATCTTAGAGAGTTTATTAAATAATCGAGTATTAATTTATCGAGTTTCTACTGTAACATGATTGCGTGAGTCTTAAGGCCGAGATAAAACAAGAATAGAAATAACATGGCAGCTTAATTAACTTTTAATTTTAAATCTATTCTCTTTTTATTAATTTACATTAGAGTTACACAGTTGTATATTCCATTAATTTAAATGGCAAGGATTGCATGTCGTTGCCCATCAAATTCCAATACAAACAATAAATAAAACTAGATTCATGCATGCCCTAGAATGTTTTAAATATCGTGTGTAACCCATAAAAACACAAACGAGTTGGCTCGTGATGCCACTATTGGGATTTGATAAACTGTTGTTACCCCTTAACCTAACCACGACGAGTACGCAGCGGATATGGATCATGTTTGGTAAATATGATTAACACACATAATGAATAAAAAAAAGGGTAATAGAAATCTAACCTCTCGAAAAATCAAATGTTAATGAAACAAAGTGGTTAAGTTACCACCTCTATGGTTGCTCACACAACACGTCAAACAAGTACGTCACGATGCCTAGTACGTTACTTCCCTTCTCTAAACACTCAAGTGTAAGCTAGACCAAGTAGCTTGTTATCGAAAATCAAACAACCCGTTGCATTAAAAACTTGTTTTAGATCCGATCCAAATACATAAAGGTATACGTATGAAATCGAACAAAAAACAAATAAACACCTTAATACTAAAAGTTGATAACAAAGGGAAACGAACCCATGGTTACTCATAACATAAGACGAGTATCCCCGTCCCACAGACTATAAGACCTTTGGTGAATTAATTTATGAACATGTTTTAATATTCACAAAAACCTGGGATATTAAAAGGCCATTTGATTATATTATGTTCGTATGATACAGTAGGCAGAATAACGATTCTAGAAACAGGGTTTCCCTTGGCTTGTGTGATTATTGGGACGAATGTAAAAATATGTGATTGAATAAGGATGTGTATAATCTTAAGCTTATGATGAAGCATAGTGTGTGATGATTTAATAGCCTATATCAAACCCTAGTTGTGGTTTAACTAGGAAACCACTCTCCTAAGCTTATCATAACACTCCTTATTCCTTATCTCCAACATTCAACGAACATAGACCCTCTCTAGAATCTTCATGGCCAACTACATCACTAGGGGTCCATAGGATTCGTGTCTTGTTGTTTTAGGATCCATTTGGTTTCATTAGAGAACTATCGTGAAGCTTGAAACGCACTCTAAGTGTTGTAATCGTGTGTGCCCCTAATAGGCTCACGCAATCTACGTCGTATTAGTGCAAAGTCAACCTACCATAATCCAAGCCATAATAAAAGTATTCAATGTTGGAAAGTGCCCAAATTCACCCTTAAAAAATAGAATGAATAATCATAGAAACTTCAATCATGATAAATTTTCGCACGTAAGTATCTTTTTTTCTGATATAGCGTACCACTTTGATAATGTTACAAAATGATGCACTAATGTCGTAAAATACCTGAACTCAGCCATGACTAAGGGTTCCAAAGCTTCTTTAAATCTTCACAAATAGTTTGCCCTCGAAGTATATAAAGTATGGAACAATTTAAATGAATTAAGCAGTTAGATAAATCAAACAGAAACTGAACTTATATAGTGAGACGACTTAAATATCCAGAATGATCATATCAGTAAAAACTAATATTGCAGGAAAAATACAAACGGACTTTATGCGGGAAGCTCAAAAGTTTCTCTACACAAATGGAAATAATCTGCCTCCAACTGCAATAGATCTCGACAAAATGCTCTTGAAGGACCTTCTATTCAATCAGATTCCTGCCAAGGTATGACAATGACTAATTGAGTTTTGAGACCTTTAGTTCAGCAGGCTGAGTCCCGCCAAGGTATGACAATGATTAAAGAGATTTCAAGACCTTTAGTTCAGCGGGATCTCAAGACGTGGATTTGTTTCTAAAATCATCGTCATCTTGACACATTTCTTATAACAACGCATTCATTTATCTGTTTCAGGATGTAGCGTTAGCTTCTGTATCAATGAGGCCAATTCCATTTCCACCTGTTTTGGAGAAACTTTCTCTTACTGATGCGAACTATGGGTCAGTTAGACGGTTCTACATAGAAACACCAGAAGACAACGCCATTCCCATAACTTTACAACAAAGCATGATTAGTGAAAGCCCACCTGAAAAAAAAAAGTTTTCCGTCCTCAAAGGTTTCTATCACTCCCTTTTTTCCCTCAAAACCTCAGGCCCTACATCTAAGTTTTTTAATTTTAATTATTTTATTTTGTTTGTTAACACTAGTCGAAATCGCAAAAATCACATAAGTTATTGCATAGCCCTTATACGATCCAGTAAAACCAGCACATAGCCCCGTCAATTAACCTTTTTCTAAACTTATACAGCTGCAAAGGTTGCATAATTTTGAGCAGCCGTGCATATCATTCAGATTTCTTTTCTAAATCTTGTATGTCAAATGGCTGGTTGATGTTTACATACACATGAAGTTCTAAAGGTAATATTCATCAGAGTACATTGTTGGTCTCGTGTAATAAAGCAGATGGTTAATAAAGCTGGTAGTGCTTATGTTATTGTAAATGTTAAATTGAATTCTTTTGGTGAGTTTACTTTGGTGTTAGCTGCTCCATGTTATACATTGTTCAATAGAAATATCTAACTTTTAATTATATATCTGTAATTATAGTCACTTGAGAGCATTTCCAATCTTATCAGTATAATTTAGCACTAAAATAAAATAAAAGAGTAAACTACAAAATATATCCACGTAGTTTGTCCATTATAACACTAGGCATCATTGTCAGAAAAGTTGGGACATATAGATCCCTCTATCAATAAACGCTAGACATTATACATCCTTTGGGACGAATGATGCAAATTTTTTCTATTATCTACTAACGAGGTTCCAACAAGAAGAGTGTTTTCGTTCATTTGCTTGTACATGAATGTATTTTGCAATTTATTATTTTATTCTATTATAAAATCATTTTACTAAAAATTAAGAATATTTACAAGAAATTTTTTCCCTTGATATTTACACTAATAGTATTAAAAGTGAGAAATGCTAGATCAATAAGAATTTTACAGACTTTTTCGATGTGACGAGCACACGATGTAGTAATGCACCGTGCACGCTAATCCGAGCTGTTAGCTCGTTGGTTTTGTGTTACTACACCGTTGGGTGTGTTAGTTGTCATGCGTAGGGGTGGCAATTCGGGTCGGGTTCGGGTTGGCGGGTTAACAGGTTGGCGGGTCAGTAAACCTCAACCCGAATCTGACCCATTTAAATAATCGGGCCAACTATGTCAACTCTAACTTATTTAAACATAAACTCAACCTGACCCATTTAACCCGTATATATACTTGGGTTGACAGGTTAAATAGGGTACACGAGTTAAATAGGTTAAACGGGTTTCAAGTTGACCCATTTAACTTGTTTTATATACAAAAGCTGACACATTACACTGGTTAAATAGGTATGTGGGTCGACCCTTTTAACCCATTTAACCCGTATAATAAAATATATGTAATTTTTAATTTAAGGAAAAAAATCGTAAACGGGTTGACGGGTCAACCCGATTAATTTATTCTCAACCCGAACCTGACGTGTTTAATTAATGGTTTAGATGGGTTGACCCTTGGTGGCTTCGTTGGATTGAGAAATTTGAAAAAAATATCCTTGCAAATGCAACGTGTACCCCCTTAAAAAAAACCCTTTTATACAATATAGTTTAAAAACACCTCATTTTCACTCTATTGTGAATTGACGGGAACATTTTATCATCGGGTGTCTTTTAGTACCAGTCATTGTTGACCACACAAAGAATATATACGACAACTCTCCTAGCTCAGTGAGACATCAACTAGGATAGGTAGGAGCCGATACCAATGTTTTGAAACCCGGTTCGACCCGGCCAGTTGAACCGGTTCCGGTCGAAAAAACGGGTCAAATTAAACCAGGTTTTATATTTTCGAAACCCGATTAGACCCGCCAGGTTTGAAGTGACCCTGGTCAACCCGGTTCTTGAAACCCGATCGGGTTTTGATTTTTTCGTGTTTTTTTACAAATAAAGGAAGTTAGTAATATATATTTGTGACGTAACTTTTTTTTACATGTTATATTTGTTAGTAAATGTTTTTTAGGCTAAATATATGAAATATTCATGATTTATATATATACTTTTTTTATTATTGCAAATATATAAATTTATTTTTTTATGGAAAACTGGGTTGACCCGGTGGTTGAACCGGTAACCCGGTGATCCGATGACTCGACCGAGTTGATTAGAGACCCGGTTTTCAAAACATTAGCCGATACTAGAAAC
The DNA here is from genome assembly GCA_026074375.1 of Tanacetum coccineum. Classification (NCBI taxonomy): domain Eukaryota; kingdom Viridiplantae; phylum Streptophyta; class Magnoliopsida; order Asterales; family Asteraceae; genus Tanacetum; species Tanacetum coccineum. Next base: position 19,483 of record BQNB010095897.1, read on the forward strand.
TTTGATCTTTTATTCACCAAAAATGTTATTTCCTCCTACAAAAACATTCTACAAAAATTTATTTGTGAAACTGACGGTTTTGATTTAGAAAGAGAATAAATTGAAAAAATATATATTATATTATTTTGTGACAATGCTCTTTATTCACAAAATATCTCTTTAAAAGGAAAAGGAAACCTTTTGATTCAAATAAAATAACGGAACCGTTGAAAATTTAAAATTAAAAAAAAAAACGTAAGGGTGTTAATATTTAATAAACTGATTTAAAATCAGCATCAATCAATTATTATTCATTCCCCATCCATCCATTCATTTTTAAATTCCATCTTCCTTAAATCCCCATCATCATTTTCTCTTCTCTGATTCGATCCAACACCATACCAAGGTACGCACGTTGTCCCCTTTTATTAATGTTTGTATCTTGTTCTTATAATGTTTTGTTTTGTTTTGTTTTTTTTCAGATTTCAATGTTATTTGTCATATATGAATTGATTTTCCATATTGTTCTTAGAGAATGTGTTGTTTATAAGGTTAAGAGTTGCATTTTAGATGTGGTACAAATTTTTTAGGAAAAAGATCCTCTAATGTTCTAATCAAATGTACAATCAGATAAAGCACAACATTACCTCTCATGTCAAATGAACATGAGAGGATCTTCTTATTACATTGTATCCGCGCGTAGCCATATGCTTTGTATAATAAGTTTTACACATTTGCAAAGGTTTTTATCTGGACAGAGAATGGGACGAGGCGTAAGTTCAGGTGGAGGTCAGAGTTCTTTAGGCTACTTGTTTGGGGGAGATGCCGATAGCAACACTCAACCACCACCACCAGCACCACTCTGCAAGCGAAACTCCCCGAGCGAGGCTGCAACACTGCGCATCTCAGAACTCTCAGAACCAGCGTCTGATGATAAAACGACTACTGTAACCGAGGAGTCTTCTGAATCTAATTACAATGTAATCAACCGAAACCCGAATGCTGCTGTTCATGATAACATGACAAATAATTACCATAGGCCAGATGGACAGAACTGTGGAAATTACATCACGGTATATGATAATTTGATATTGTATATTCGTTTTTTTAGATCAGCGTGTACTCGAGTTATTTATATTTGTGTGCAATTTGTTACAGAATCGGCCTTCAACTAAGGTCCATGCTGCTCCTGGTGGCAATTCTTCCCTTGGATACCTCTTCAGTGATGACAGGAAATGATCACATCGCGTCTGTGCGTGTGAGTTATGGCTGCTACTCGTCCGTCTGTCAACATTAAGGATGCTATGAAATTGTAATTTAAATTTGAATTCTAGTTAATATGATGTCTTATAATGCTCTAATAGTTTTATGCCATATGTAATTTTGCATACTAATATATCAATGATATACAAATTCGTTGGTAAATCTTCATCTGGCATTGTTTGTAAAACTAACATGAGTTGCTATTTCAGCCTGAATATTTGAAATTTGGTCGTTTTGCTTTTCCTGTAATGCTTATAGGCGATTGACTCAAAGGGGATAAAAGTAAGCATGACATAATCAAATGTATACGGCCTAAGTAATACAGTACGTAAGTAATATTTTAGCATTATTTTTTGAATTAAAGTAAAATTGTTTGTGTTTGGTTCACAGAGGTTAGCAGCTAATCAGCCGATTTGTTTTCATCTGTTATCCATCTTGGCATGATTAAACAAGGCTCAAATAGGTCACCCCAAATGTGTACGTAGCGAGGTATGAACCCTATACGGCTATACCTCTTGGGAGGAGTTTAGGTGTCTAACTACTAGGTCATATGGTGGTGGTTATACAGGCTACATAACCAACACTATTAGTTGCCAAATCTTGCAAACATCTACACAAGTTGATCAATGCAGAAAAGATTGAGAAAAATAGCAACAGTCAACAAAGCCTTAGTTAACTTTCTTTTCTCAAGTCCAATGAAGCGAGCCTAGCCCAAAATCAGTTAACCCACTCACTCACTATTCTCATTCAAGAATCCGCGCGTTGCGGTGGGGTTATTTTATTTGCTTTTCGAATATTATTGATAGTTGAATCATCAAGCATTGGTAAATGACGGTGTACTCAATTCGTGCTATTCGAATATTATTGATAGTTGAATTATCCCTGTGGTTTCTCAAAAAACTATCTTACGTCCCTCGTTAAAAATTTGCCCAAAACACATCCCTTTGAAACTTTGTTTTAAATATTTTTTTTGTTGTGGGCTATGGTTCAAAACTAAATCATACTTTTTTCAGTATAACTACTCTAACGTATCATACTAAAACGAACATTGAAAGTTGATAACATATATTTGAATGATAACATATATAATATAACATTTTTTTACTTTAAACTACTTCTTTAATATAATGGTAAAAGTTATGTCGTTATATAGCTTAAAGCTGACGAGTGCCGTTTCATGAAAATCCATAGCCCAGATGTTAGTGGATCAAAAATCCATTGGAGCTCAGATAAGAAAAGGGTAAGTGGAGGGTTGTTGGGCTAACAAAAAGAGATGTGTTTAATGACTGGGCTCATTTTGGCCCAATTGTGTTGTCCAACTTTGACCATCGTGCATTGCGACGGAGCAATTTTTAAGCTTTAGTAAATGAAGATGAACAAGCCAAAGTACCCGCGCGTTGCCTCGGGCGGTTTATTTTTTATTGGTGTGCTTTAGGCATAAGAACCTGCGCGTTGTGGCAGGGCTAATTTTTTACTTAGGGTAGGCGGTTTTTTTTTGCGCCGTTTATTTTAAAATTATTAAGTACGCACGTTGCTGCAGGGTGTTATCTTTATTTTATTTTTTATTTATTTTGTACGAGCTTATTTTTTCAGTCTCATGGTTAATAGTTTTTTTTATATGAGACTATGTGTTGGGTCTCATGGCGCGAGTATTTTTTGATCTGAATAAGTCGGTATTTTGTAAAAAAAATTATTATGTTGTGCCGAACAAAATTTTTTTTACTATTATTTTGTGCGGGTTTGTGTTTTTGTTCTCATGTTTTATAGTGGTTTCTTTTATATGGGCTTATGTGTTGGGCCTCATGGCGCAGGTATTTTATGATCTGAATAAATCAGTACTTCTATAAAAAAAAATTTGTGCCGAGTATTTTTTTTTTTGGATTGTGTATTTATAAAAAAAAATTAGACTGGCTCAAACTAAGAGCCCATTGGGCCGAGCACTGTAGCGCATTGTAGACAAAGCATTATTGGTATAGACATTTAGCACATATGGGTACTTGTCATGGGCTATCACATGGGTTAGGCTAAACTCACCGGGCTGGACCATAAACACTGTTTACAAGCAACAGTAATTTCATGACATCTCAAATGATTATAGTTATAACGAGCAGAAATGACCCGCGCGTTGCTGCGGGCGTTAATTTTTCGCGCGTTGTTGCGGGGCTTTTTTTTTGTTTGGGTTTATTTTTTCGGTCTCATTTTTAATAGTTCGGCGCATTTTTTCTTTCTTATTGTATTTTGTGCGGATTTATTTTTTCGGTCTCATAACATTTTTTTTTGGACCCAGGCCGCTAGAAAGTTGTAAATAGTTAAAAATAAAAGCACGTCTCGTAATTTTTTTTTTGGGGCCGATGAAAAGTAACCGTGCGGAAAAAGGAGAAAAAAAGTTGGGCTAGATGTTGGACTAAACTAAAAAAAAAAAAAAACTACTTGGGCCGGGCCAAAATAGAGGCAAAAAAAAAGTTGGGCTGGATGTTGGACTAAACTAAAAAAAAAAAAAAAAACTTGGGCCGGGCCAAAGCAAAAAAAAAAAAAACACTTGGGCCGGGCCAAATGAGCCCAAGGCCCAAGTCAAACATTTGGCCACTGTTGATGAACAGTGGTCAAATGTTTGAGGATTAGTATTATGTTAAATTTGGATATTGATTTGGATTTGGATTAAGATTTAAATTTGATATAAACAAGCATGTAGCCTGCGTGTTACGGCGGAGCTTATTTTTTTTGGATCGATTACATAAGAAGTGAAGCTTTATTCGAAAGTTTTGGCCCTTTTTTTGTTAACTTTATGTTGCATAAATTTGGTACGAAAAGCCTCTCGTTTTGCTTAAATTTGTATAATACTTAAGTCTTAAACTGTTAAATAGATAATTACTATCATTTTTTTCCATTTAGTTTACTATTTTTCTCAAATGAATATTTTTTTCATATGCATTTTCCAGACTATATATTAATGTAATTTTACGTGTTTGTACAATTGAAATTTATTGCGACGCGCGTTGCGGCGAGCTTATTTATCTAAAGTTATTATGTAGTTCAAGGGTGTGTTTTGAAAGTTTTTTTTTTCAAAAATATATATTAAACTTCAATATCTTTTATAAAACCGTACATACGCCAAAAGCATTAAAATATTAGGCTCGTTTTGTTCGCAGCTTGAAATCTTTTCAGCGGTATATTTTTTATGAATAAAAAAGTTATAAATAGCTAAAAGTTTAAGATAAATTTGTATTTTTTTTTACTAATATGTTGGGCTGGGTTTAATTTCTTTCTGACCCAGTTAACCAATATGTGTGATTGGGTTTAATTTTTGGGCTGGATTTAATTTATTTTTTTTGGCCCATTTGAGAAAACGACGGATACGTCGTCGTTTAATGCGACAAATGATATATATTAGAATTTTAAGAAAAAAAATATATAATAGTGTAATATTATTATTTTATAAATATATATAATAAGAATAATAAATTTATTAGTATATACTCTCTCCGTCTCTTAATTATAGTTCACTATTGACTTTTGAGGTCATTATTGTTTAACGTTTACCTTAAATATTTTTGCTTGTATTATATAATACTTGATGAAAACTATATCGATGAAAACTATATCGATGAAAAATATATTTAAAACTCAATCCATTCGTATATTTTGCATCAAATTTTATATAACACAAAAAATAATATTTAAGGTCAAAGTTGCAAAATAAAGACTTCGAAATTCAATAGTGAACTATAATTATGAGACGGAGGGAGTAATAAGTTTTAATATTTTAGGGGTGTTGATCGGTTTGGTTATTGGGTTGTTCGTTTATTTTGGTTAATTTTTTTCTGAGTCAACCCTAAAACCGAACCGAACCGGACTATAATTCAATCGAACCGAACCGAAAATCGATTCGAATTCGGTTTGATTTTCGGGTTGACCCGAATAACCCGAATTACACACTTTATTTTAAAACAATTAATTATTACTTAGATATTTAGCAAAAAAAATTATTTCAAGCATAAAAATTGTTTTTTTATATTAGGGTAAAATTTTAATGGTCTTTTAATATATATAAATATATAGAATATATATATATATTTTTTTTTTGAACAGCGGATTTTATTAAGAAACTAGCAAGGAGCTAGAATTACAAAGAAATCAAAGAAGGGTTTTTAAGCCAATCATCCCAACTGAACGATGCATTACATCTAGACTTACACCAATAAAAAGATATGGAAACAACATCATCAAAAATAATCGCCTTTGAAGGTTTCTTCTCCTCGAATAGAAGTTTGTTTCGATAAGACTACACAAGCCACCAAACCACAAAAAAGACACCTTGGATCATCATCTTAACTTTAGACTGAAGACGTAAAGAGGCCATCCAGTTAATCCATTCATAATAATTTCTGTTATAGCAATCAGATTTGTAATGATTAATAGAAAATTTAAATAATTCATAAAGGAGATATAGAAATCTGTTATAAAGTTATACCTTTATTGAAATCTTGAATACAACTTTGATCAGAAATAGAAATCTGTTCTAACGTCTGTTCTAATGATACTGGAGATACAATTATTTGAAAATCTAAACTTTTTGAACATTGAGTAGTGGATAATTTTATAGAGGGGTTTTTCTTCATAAAAAAGAGGATGATCTTCTCTTCTGAAATTCTTCTTCTTTTATAGAGTCTTCAATCGGTATCTCTTCCTTTTGTAACCGGCAAATGTCAGTTAAAGCATCTTTATCTTTAATAAAGTAGGCGGCTTCAGTTATCTTTAATAAAGTGGCCTTAATCATAAACTTCTTTACAGCTGTCTTCAATAATGTTGTCTTCAATTATCTTTGTTAGTGTCTTCTGTCGTCACTGCTTACGTCTTGAATAGTTGATCTTCTAGAATTGCTAGCTGTCTTTTGTCTACATCTTTCCTATTTTTTTTTAAAATTCATTTTATAAATCTATACTATCATAGGGATCCTGAGAATCTTGGAACAAGTCTTCACTAGGAGTTGGAGAACTTCTAATATGATTCATTAGTCTTGCAAAGTCTTC
>BQNB010095898.1:14809-25754 GCA_026074375.1 Tanacetum coccineum
AATTAAACTTTCTATGACAAAAGTAATGCATTTATGATCATAAAATGACTCCTTGTTAAAATTAACAGTAAATTTGCAAACTTGCAGTACATGACTTTTACTTAACGAAAAGAGAATCTAATTTTTCTTACGAGTTGTCATGAGAACCACTTATGCATTCGAGATATCATCACAGTCAGAATCATAAGTATCAAGATCCTCAGTTTGGAAAGCAACATTGTTTGGAATGATTGTCTGAACAGCTTGACCGTCTGGAACCCCTGGATCTGTAAGAAATGCGAGTTGCTCTTCATCTAAAATTTGTCCAACTTCTTGAGCTTCAGCTAACATTGTTTTATCCTTATACCATGCTGCATTCCTTGGTCGCTTAGGCTGAGTGCATTGCCTAGCCATATGTCCTTCACCTTGACAGTTGTAGCATTTAACAACCCTTGCCTGTCCACTTGCATTGTTTCCCCCAGAACTAGTAGCATTACTCTTTTAACAAGTACTAGAATAACTTTGCCCTTGTCTCCCTTGAACTTGTTGCACTGTGACCCTAACATCTTGAATAGTGGCATGGTTTCTTGGATTCGAGGAAGTTCTAAGTTGATTATTGGTTAAGGGGAACCTTGAGGAAGCTACAGCTGTTAGAAAAGTCATTGCCTTATTGAGACAAGCAATTGGATCATCTCATAGAGAGATTACAGGAATAGAAAGACTTGAGTCCATAAGAGGTGACTCAGTCAGAGGTTGTGTAGAAACTTGAGGTGATTGATAAGAAATTTGTAGAACAGATGAGGTTTGATGATTCATTTGAGATTGATATGGATATGATTGTGGAACAGATGAATGATTGAATTGAGGTTGTGATGGATAAGTAGATGGGTAATGTTAAGTGGGATGAATTAATCCAAATTGAGATGGTGGAAACTGTTGTTGAAGCTGAGGATTGTTGTATGAAGACTGATAAGTGTTGAAGTAAGGTGGTGTCATCTGATGATTAGCAACTAGTGCAAGTGGATCTTGATTGAGTTTACGCATAAGACGGACTTCATTTGCATGGAGTTCGTGTTGTTCAAGATATGCATAAAGGTGATCAATGTTTGTAGTATGCAAATATTTTACAAGCTTGACATCAGTCATAAATTTACTCCATTTAGGTGGAAGACTGTTTAAGAACTTGGTATTAACTTGAAATTGCTCCATTTTCATATTGTTTATGTTCATGTCATTAATTAGCTGAGTGAATCTCAAGTAATGCTTATGAAGTGATTCCCCTTGATGTGAGTAAAGTTATCAAATGCATCATATAGTTTACACTCTCTTTCTTGCTTAGTCAAAGAGGTACCTTGCATTAGTAATTGAACTCTCTCCCATAAATCCTTGGCAACTCTGTGATGATTAACAAGTGAATAGATATCAGCTGGTAGACCTTGAAGAATGATATTGGTTGCTTTTATATCACAGTCAGCTTGGATTTTCTCAGCAGCAGACAATTCAGCATATTTCTTTGTTCTGGTCACCCCATTCTCTTCAATAGTAGGCCAAATGAGTGGATCGTGTTTAACTGACTCAAGTATCATTCTTCTGTGCTCTCTGTTTTGCATGTATAATTCCATTCTACTTTTCCAAGAATCATACAAGTGCTTGTCCAACATTGGTGGATGATTGTCAGCATCGGAGAGTATCATGTACTCAGCAAGAGTATTCTTTTGTCCAAATGGAATAATTGAATCCATTTTAATGTGACAAGATCAAAGATGATCGTAAAGTGATTGGAGGTTGTTGTGTTAAGGTGAGGTTTGATTAATGAAGTTGAGTCTTTGGAATACATGGGATTTTACAATTTTTTATAAAACTGAGAAATCAAGTTTCACGAGATTTTACAAATCAAAGAACAACTGTATAATTCACCTAATGAAAGTGTATAGTTCTCCTAAGTAAAATGTATAAATCACCCAAGCAAATTATGTATAAATCTCCTAAAGAGCAATGTATAAATCGCCTTTAGAGACAAGGTATAAATCGCCTGAAGAAAGGAACGCGTATAAATCGCCTTTGACAAAGTATGTATAAATCGCCTGAGTAAAATCACATATAAATCACCTTAACAAGAATACGTATAAATCGCCTTTGACAAAGATACGTATAATTCGCCTTAAGAGAAAAACGTATAACTCGCCTTTGAAACTACATATAGTTTGCCTGCAGAGAAAACCTATAATTCGCCTTTGGAACTACTTATACTTCGCCTTTAGAACTACATATACTTCGCCTTAAGAACTACGTATACTTCTCTTTCACGTATAATTCGCCCAAACTATCTACGAAACTCAAAATTTAAAAATCACATAAGACTCACTTTTTGACCTTTTTACCCGATTTTTCTTGTACTTCTTACTTATCTAAGACTATTAGAACCTTAAAAACATAAACTTTAACGTTTTTACATGAAAATTTTGAAATCAAGATTCTAGGTACAAAACCCTTTTCTAACCAAAAAGACTCAAAAAGATGAAATTTTTTATGGTTTTTCAAAGATTTTCTTGTACTTCTAGCCTAAACTAAGATAAATAAGGAAGAAAATTTAAAGCTTTATGGTTTTTAAACCCTCAAAAGGTGAGAACCTCTTGATAGGTTCGAACCAAACTACACGAACAAAAAGAGTAGACAAAACGCACACAAAACCTTCACAAACACCCCATGGCTCTGATACCAATTGTAGAATATCTTAACACATATAGTATGGGATTCGTTTAGGGTTTTAGAGAGAGAAACAAAGATAGAACCATTAGATTAACTATGTGAGAAAAATGAACAACCAACACCCTCTCCATGTGTGGAGAGGGTATAAATACATCTAGCTATGGCCGGCCATGGGCTTAGTCATGGGCTTTCCATGAGCCTTTGGCCCGGTTAGCTTACAAACATTACTTATGATTAATCTACAAGCAACGACTAACTATATTGGAAGTGACTGATACTTTTCGTATTTCTAACAATCAACACCTAGACATATTAAATTATTAAAAGGGTAAAGGAAATTCACTTCAATTAAACATGGAGTATGAATGAGTACAAAGGGGTTTGGGAACCCCTAAAAATCAACCAATATAGCTGCTACTATTATACTCTACGTTTTTTCTCTCTAAAACATGAAAAATAGGGTTTGTATATATAGGGAATAAGTCGCGACGTCGTCCCTTGTTAATCGAGACGACGTCAGCACGCCGAACCTTCTATGGGATTCTTTGAGACAGCTATTGTGACGGCGTCACCAAAGATTGTGATGTCGTCGCCTTCAAGGTTGGATGACGTTAGAGGGAATTGTGACGCCGTCTCTACGCACTGTAAATCCAAGCTCCATCAAATTCTTGTAAGGTTGTGTCTTCGTCCCGCTTTTTCTCCAATTGAGCCCAAGTCAGGTGTATTTCCTTTCAATGCTTCCCAAATGCTAAAATGACAAAAAGAAATGATTAAACACGGTAAATGGGGATATTTGCATGATTTTGAGGGTTAAATGACCTCAAAAAAGTGTATAAAATTACACCTCATCAAATACCCCTTCACTTAGGATTTGCTTCTTGTCAAGCAAATGGGATTTTCTACCTAGTAAATAGCAAAGTCAAGGGAATTTAACCTAATCGATAAAGATAGTTTATGACACAACCGGATAGACCTCGTAATTAAAAACACAAAAATTATATACTAGCACGTCACATAAGTGTTTGGATTCTCTCATTCTCTCGGGTGTAATAATGAATTATAACAATACAGGAAACAAGAAAATAACACTCACTACCTGTCATAATATATATATATATTACCATAAGCTTGATAAAAGATCAAAACCTCCACCACTTTGGCGTAAGCACCTAGGAATTACTATCAAAGAGGTCTTTTAAAGGGTTTTAATGTTAGTTGTAGGGTAAAGGGGACATGGTTGGGGGATATTGGGGAATTTTGACTGGTGGCAAGCTAATTATCTACAAGAATACATATAAAAGGCATTGCTAAGCCAAGACTCGATGAAACTAGGACAAATATACACAACTCTACATCAAACTCTTTATTTTTTTCTTGACATAAACATAAGCAAGATGGCAGCCTGTATCTAACATATTTTTTTCCTTGCCATCTTTTAAACATTAACAACAATAAACATCACTTGGGGCTTATATCTGCACCCCTACACTTGAGTTTTTAATACTTAACAACATACACTAACTAATGACCCGAATTGCGAAGGATCAACAAACATGGAGTATATTTAGCACGCATAGGGGTAATAATTTGACTTTCTTCCTCATTTCTCCATAAAATAAGAAACTACCATGAATCCCAATCGTCCTAAAAGTGTATACACTAACAATAGACTCGACTTAGCACCATGTAATCAAGTAAACAATTAACTAGGGTTAAACAAATGTGGTAACAATAATGTACTAAAAATGAGTACATACAAGGAAGGCTAATGCGATTTGGGTGTAACATTATGGTGGGGTGTAAACAATGCTCTTCATTAATAATCCGGAATCCATCAGAAAATTACGAGAACCATGAAAATGATAGGCTCGGAGGGGTGTAATAGGGGTATCTTGCACTAAAAATGAGTGCGAAGCAAGGGTGTGGGGGTAGTTATATGACCAGCGAGATCATCATAACCATAACAAACAAAGGCTAAAAACAAGGGTTTATCCTTTTACCTCGTATCACTTAGCAAATCCTAATCACACTAATGTGATCTCACTAGCAATCTTGGGATGAATCGCTATATGGAGTTCTAGAATCTATTATACTACGAGTACATTCTCATAAGCATTAAAAATGAATGCTTTTATTCCTAAAGATCTAGGGGCGAACCTCACATTTTTGGGGTGGAATTTTTGAGTGGTAGGGTTTTTGTGCTAGTAATATAACTTCTATCCATGAGACGCTTCTAATCCTATAGTTTCACCGATATATGCAAAAAAATTAATTTGTAAAATTACCATCCTAAACTATGTTTCGGTATATTACCCATTATTTTTAAAACAAGGAAAATATAGTTGAAGGAATAGTTTCTAAGGCTTTTATTACCCCTACACTTATTTTGAACATTGTCCCTAATGTTCTATGAGTACCCAAAAAACAAGAAAGGGGAAAATAAATAAAAATGAGAGAAACTAATACTCCCCTGGTTTGCTCAATATCGGAGAAGAAACAAGATAAACTGACTAAATCGACATCCAAGAATCATCTAGGTGAAAATACTAAGAGCTTCCGGACTCTCCTCATCTAATATAACATGTGAATCAAGGATAAAGACAACCATAGCAAGAGTAAAATTGGTGGGAAAATAATATACAACCTTATTAATAAAGAACTAAAATCCTAAGAAAGCAATAAAGATAGAATGTTAGTACTAATATAATCATGGCTTTCTACAGAAATTAGAAAATTCAAAATTTTAGAAATTAAACAAAAATAACTTTTCAAAAATTTGAAAAAACGAAAATTTCTTAAGTGCTACAGTGATGACGTCATCATGATTAATCCCGACGCCGTCTCCACGCACTGTGAAATTTTATTTCTTCGTTTCTTAGAAAAATTTCCGCAAACATATCCCATTAATGATTTCCTAGAAAATTTTACAATATAGGCCACAAAAACAATTAGTACAAACATATGGCTCAAAACAAACAAATAAAACATAAAAGTGTGATTTTAACTTAAACTATCTATTTTATATGTTTAAAATGGTTCTTAAAAACTAGATGTTTTCCCCTACACTTATTTTATGTAAAATACCTTTGATTGCAATTAAAACGAGGTTAAAAACAAAATAAAGCATGATCACACATAATTCAAACATATAAGACAAATAATGAAAATTAAAAACACACGGCACTCCTAAAATGCATAAAAATAAAACATTAGGTTGCCTCTAAATAAGCACTTTTCTTTATTAATGAGTCTTCCAGCTAGACTTGGAGTCACTCTCCCTACATGACTCCTTCTACGTCATCTAATATGATGTCCTCTTCGGAAATAGAATCTGTAATATCTGACTGATACGGTTTTACGCATTGTCTATTAACGATGAACTCATTACCTTCATTATCGCATATTCGATTGCTCCATTTTTCATTGTCCTATTGACCGTAAATGGTCCATACCATCTTGATTTAAGCTGATGTGCGGTTGTCGTAATACTTTTACACGAAGTTTTACAACTCCATAGGTAGTGTACCTAATCGCTGTAGTAGTATAGGCAAGACTCGGGGGTTATTATCGTTCTCTAAGGGAATAGGTTGGGAAGGCTTAATCACGGTCTAACAGAATTCTAAGGGTTGAGAGAAGATTATTTTTGTGTTTTTATATTTATAAGAAAGCAAGTAAATCTATGGTTTGAGAGGTTGGTCTGTTTAACTATTAATTAAACTAATGTCTATTCTACTTATGATAACTTAATGATAATTAAATGTATTTACTTAATCATGCATTACTTATAGGATTGCTTCTCCTAATCCTGCTGCCTTGTCACACTTGTGATGATCTGTGTAAGTATCTCCTAGGTCATGAACAGATTACACAAACCCGCGTTCTATTTAGTATTCTATTAGGGCAACGCACAAGTAAGGTAGTACGAAGACTATTACAAGGCCCCTAAGATTATATTAAATGCGTGTGAAATACCTTAAAAGGGATCAACCATATAAGGGGGTAAGGTAGTATGAAGTATGTTACCAGATGGTATCCTTTCTACGTACTCACGTTTCTCTAGACGTGTCTACAATAATACAGACAAAAGCTGGTTTTCTAAAGCCTAACGCACATACTCATCAACAAGAAGCAACAGTAATAGGATCTACAATATGAATTTCATGCAATCATAAGCAAATACAAAGGAGGGTTTAGCCTCGCATGTTATAATAAAAGCAAGAAGATAAGTCAATCACACAACACATAGACATATTGAATGATGAATGATAAATATCCTTACTTGAATTAAAACATGGATCCAAGGTAGTACAATAGGGTTTTGAGGCCCTAAAAACAACCTTTAAAGCTGCTACAAAGGCTAGGGTTAGTCTCCCTAAAGTTATACAAAGTTACACACTTAAAACCCTAAAATCGGTTTTGTATATATAGAGATATCGCTGCGACAGCGTCGCTTTGTACTCCTGACGCCGTCGCTACGTAGATGGTTCTAGATCCACTTTAAGTCAGCCACGTCCTGACGCCGTCGCTGAATCTCTAACGCCATCACCATGAATCTCTACCGCTGGGCGCAAGCATTATTCATTACTATCTAAGAGGTCTTTTAAAGGGTTGTGGGGTGTAGGTGTAAGATAACATTAACGGAAATGGAAACGGATCCGTAATCTCGTCCGTTTCTTCTCCAAATGATGCCCAACACACTGTACTTCCTCCAGATGCATCCGAGTGCTAAAATACCAACACAAACGATTAAGCACATAATCTGGGCGATATTTGCATGATTTAGGGTTAAAAGACCCCGAAATAAGTATAAAATAACCCCTCATCACTTAGGAATTTCGTCGACGGCGTCAGGAACGATGGCCGACTTTAAAGTGGGATCTAGAATCTCTACGTTAGCCGACAGGCGTCAGAATTCTAAAGCGACGCCGTCACATCAATATCTCTATAAGTATAAAAATCCGTTTTTAGGTTTTAGGTGTAGTAACTTTGTATAAAACCTTAGGAAATGAAACCCTAGTCATCTAGCAGCTTTAAGGTCGTTTTAGTGTCTTAAAACCCTATTGTGAACTACCTTGAATCCATGTTTTAAATCAAGTAATGTTATTTATCCCTTAATCATTCAATATGTCTATGTGTTTGTATGATTGATATTATCTTCATGCATCTTTATAAACATGCGAGCTAAACCCTCCTTTGTATTATCAATTAATTGCATAAACTTAGGGGATGTAGATCCTTTGATGTAGCTTCTTGTTGTATGAATGTGCAATGATTAGGCTTTAAGAAACCAGCTTTTGACTGTAATCGCGCTTTTTGTTTTAGTTTTTTTTTTTGAATATGTCTAGGGAAACGCGGAGTAGTGTAGAAAGGATACATGGTAACTCATCATCATACTACTTACCCCTAATATGGTAGCTCCCTCTTAAGTTTATTTCACATGCAATTAATATACGACTTAAGGGCCTTGTAATAGTCTTCAAACTACCGGATTACACTGTGTGCATTGCCCTAACGAATAATTTAAATATACTGCGGGTTTTCATGTATATACGTTCAAACCTAGAGAAATACTTACACAGATACAACTCAAGTGTGACAAGGCAACGAATCTAGAAAAGCCATTCTAAGGAGCGTAGTGATGATTAGGTAAATACATTTTGTTTTTAACATAAAGTTATCAATAGTAGTTTATATATTAATTAGTTTTAGTGTATTAGTTAAACAAACAACCTCTCAACCATAAGAATTACCTGCTTTCTAATAAATATAAAAATACAAAAAAAAGAATCTTCTCTCAACCCCTAGAATTTAGTTAGACCGTGATCAAGCCTTCCCAACCTATTCCTCTAGAGAATGATAACAACCCCCGAGTCTTGCCCTATACTATACTACTGCAAACGATTATGTAGCACTGCCTAGATCGTGATGTGAGTTGTGAAGATTTACAAGAAGTTTAAATTTTTTTATAATCCCCTAGGTATCAGATATACCTACTCGTTGCAGTGAAGGTATAGGCAAGACTCAGGGTTGTTATCCACCTCTAGGAGAATAGGTAGTGAAAGCTTTGATCACGGTCTAACAGAATTGTAGCCCTAAGAGAATAATTCTTTTTGTGTTTTTATATTTTATGAAAAGTAGGTAATCAGGTTGAGAGGATTGGTTTGTTTTAACTAATAACTAAACTAAATATAATCTAATCTACTGGTGATAACTTTATGATAAACATAATTGTTATTTACTTAATCTTATACTCCTCCTCCAGATTGCTTCTACGAGATCTGTTGCCTTGTCACACATGTGATGATTTCTGTGTTTTTGTATTTCCTAAGCATTAACGATTACACAACCCGTCTTCTATCTTAATATGACCGTTAGGCAACGCACAAGTACAGGAAGTATTAAGACTATTACGAGGCCTAAGAGAATATATAAGTTGCAATGTGAAATAACTTAAGAGGGATCAACCATATAGTGGGTAAGGTAGTATGAAGACTGTTACCGATGGTATCCTTTCTACACTACTCGCGTTTTCCCTAGACATATCAACAACGATACAGACAAAAGCTGGTTTTCTAAAGCCTACACGCACATATCATTAACAAGAATCAAAAAAAGAAAAACATCGAAAGGATCTATAACCTATAGGTTTTTATGAAATCATAGATAAATACAAAGGACGGTTAGGCCTCTCATGTGTTGTAGAAGGAAAGCAGAAAAAATCAATCACACAAACACACAGACATATTGAATGATTAATGATAAATAACCTTACTTGATTAAAACATGGATTCAAGGTAGTACAAACATGTTTTGAGGCCCTAAAAACGACCTATAAAGCTGCTAGAATGACTAGGGTTCGTCTCCCTAGGTTTATACAAAGTTACACCCTTAAAACCCTAAAACGGATTTATACTTATAGAGATATCGATCCACAACACGACGACATCTGTCTAGAAGGTCGTATTCCCGTCACTTTATAATCAGCGATGGCGTCCGCTTTATGCCTGCCGACGCCGTCACCAGCCATTGTATGTATAAAATCTTCAAGAGATTTAAGTGTAGGTTCCGTAATCTTGTGCTGTTTCCTTCCTAA
This sequence comes from Tanacetum coccineum, assembly GCA_026074375.1. Classification (NCBI taxonomy): domain Eukaryota; kingdom Viridiplantae; phylum Streptophyta; class Magnoliopsida; order Asterales; family Asteraceae; genus Tanacetum; species Tanacetum coccineum. The sequence continues at coordinate 24,591 of BQNB010095898.1, forward strand.
ATGAGCTCAAGTCATGTGTATTTTCCTCCATAGGCCAAGCCAAAGTGCAAAAACCCTGAAAACAAAGCGATTAAGCACATAATCTGGGCATATTTGCATGATTTAGGGGGTTAAATGACCCCGAAATAGTGTATAAAATGACACCTCATCAATACCCCTACACTTAGGGATTTGCTTGTCCTCAAGCAAATGGGTTTTACACTACCTAGACATTAGAAATATTGGGTCCATTTTACCTACACTTTATAGTATTTTACAACACAACCTTCTAGACCTCGTAATTAAAACACGGGAATATATACTAGCACCTTACATAAGTGTTTGAGATTCTCTCTTTCACTCGGGTGTATAATAAATTATAACATAAAATGGGAAACAGAAAATTAACACTCATTACCTGTCATAGCATATAAATTACCATAGGCTTGATAAAGGATCAAACCTCCACCGCTAGGCGCAAGCATTATTAATTACTATCTAAGAGGTCTTTTAAAGGGTTGTGGGATGTAGGTGTAAGATAACATATATGGAAACAGAAATGGATGGGATACATTTGGGTGGTGACTTTGGGTGAGTTTAGAGTGAAAGGGTTAGCTAATTATTTATACGAATACCCGTTAGTTTGGTTGCTAAGCCAAAGACTCGGACAAGATATACAAACTCTGCAAAACTCTACACAAATCTCTTTCTTTTTCTTTTCTTGACTCTAATACAAACATAAACATAAGCAAATGGCAGCCCGTACATTTTTTCACTCTTTTTTTATATACATTTTTTTCACACTTTTGCCCTGCCATTGCTTAAACATATAATACATCATATGGGTTTATAGATACACCCCTACACTTGAACTTTTACATACTCGATTATTTACAATCTAACTAATGACTAGATTTGAGGTGGATCAAAATAACATGGAGCTTATTGAGCTCTATTAGGGGTAATAAATTAATTATTTCCCAATTCTTCATAAGATGAATACTACCATGAATCCTAATCGTCCTAAAACAATATTTACAAGGATAAGGACTTAGCAACCGTGTACTTAAATAATTAACTTGGGTTAAAACAATAATGTACTAAGAGCAAGTACATACAGGGTAGGCTAAGGTGATTTGGGTGTAACGATTGGTTTAAGGGTTGACAATGCTCTTCATTAATAGT
>BQNB010095899.1:0-24767 GCA_026074375.1 Tanacetum coccineum
ATCTTGATTAATCATATATACGAGAAACAAAATTGTTAATTAATGGGATGACCATTGATCCATAACCATTTTTAACACAGTATCGAAAACAAAGAGATTGTAAATACATAAATCATTTATCCGTGACTTTATGAAACCACACTCGGATATTTCTGGGAGCATTGGCGTGCTGCTAGACGCTTACTAATGTTATTATATTATTTATACATGTCAAAGTGGGAGCTATTGGATTATGTACAAGTAAATTAATATATGTTCAAAAAATTTATTCGAGCCTATGGGGACGCACGCGTTAATATGTAAACAATTAATTATAAGTATATTAAATGTAATATATTTAAGTGATAAAGCTTAACGAGCGTTAAATATTTTTATAAGTATTTAAGGGAGTTATGTTAGTCATTAAATAGTTTAAAGACTAATATATGAGATTTATAAAAAAGAAAATTGTGGGAATTGTTTCCTTATTAACTTAGTCAATTAGTTTCTTTATCTCTAAGAGGAGGTGAAATTGCCTAACTTGCGAGCCAAGTTGCATGCCTATATAAAGAGATCTAGATGATCATTATTCATATAACTTGGCAACCTAAATCCCTAAATCTCTCTTCTTCCTTTTCCTCTCATTCCCTTAGCTTATACGATCGAAACAAACCCCAAGGGGTTTTCGGTTTGCGATTGACCCAAACAACCCTTAAAGGATTTTTCGTGTTGATAGATTCAAGAGTCGAAGGCGTTTGGAAGCTTAATCACTACTAGTACTAGCATACTTAATTGTTTGCTAAAAAACGTATTGTGTGTGTTGAAGTAGAGAGATCTACCTTTAGATCTTGGGTGGTTTTGCGTAGTATTATTTATTATACACACGCGTATATTCAAGATGGCGTTTACGTTAACTTCTAAAAGGTACACGTTCCTGATCCTTTGTTAATTATGTATTATATACGTGTTTTATATGTTTTTCGCTGCGTACTCGTGATTTGAATTGGTCAATAGTTGTTAAAACCCTAACAGTTTCAAAGTATGGTGATGATGAGCCTTTATCAGGAGCTACTCATTATCAGAAGTTAGTGGGAAAACTTATATACTTAACTATGACAAGGACAAATATATCATATGTTGTGCATTGTCTTAGTTAAGTGATGTACAGTCCTACGAAGTCTCATTTGAGACTGGCTTTCAGGGTTCTCAAATATCTTAAAAAGAATCTGGTTTGGCAATTACTTTTAATAAGAGCAGTAATAATGACAATAGAGTCTTTGTGGACTCTGACTAGGCAAAGTGTAAGGTAATAAGGAGATCTATTACTGGGTACTTAGTGTTTGTGGGAAAAAAATTAGTTTCATGGAAAAGTAAGAAAAAACAATGGTGTATAGGTCCTCTATTGAGGCTAAATACAGGGCTATGTGTAATGTTTGTTGTGAGGTGATGTAGATCTTTAAAGTCTTAACAGATCTACAGGTAAATGTGAGTTTACCTGTAGAAATGAGTTGTGATAACAACTCTGCCATACAAATTTCTGCAAACCAAGTTTTACATGAAAGAAGCAAACATTTTGAAATTGATTTATATTTTTTAGGAGAAAAAATTACAGCAGGATTAATAAAACCTAAGAAGGTTAAGTCTGAATATAATATCGCAGACTTGTTTACAAAAGGCCTTTCTATTTCTGACCATAACAAATTATGTGAAAGTCTTGGTTTGTTAAATGTGTTTCAGGTTTGGGCTTATGGGGGAGTGTTGAAGAGTATATTTGTAAACTCAAACACATAGGTCTTAATGTCAATATGAAGAAGCTAAAGCCGGAACTATACTCGCCCATTTCCTTAAGGACTGAAGCTGCTGCAATTATTTAAAGAGCTCAAGGACCAAAGTGCAAGATCTAATGGAGCTGCTATAAAAGGTGTCATACACACATTATTCATTATTTGTTTGTAAAAGTTGTGATAGTTTCTCTCGTCTTTAGTCGTCTAGTTTAGTCTTTCAAACCCTAATTTTGTAATCTTATGTTTTTCATTCTTTTGTATTGTAAAGAACATCGCCAGTACTATTAGCTATTATATAGGTAATAGGTGAAGCAATGGAAGGTTGGATGGATTCATATTCAAATATTGTTGTATTTTAGAGCTTTGATTCATAAGTTTTTACAGTTTTACATGAAATTTTGGTGATTACACAAACATTTCTTGAATTTAATTCAAGGTTCATTTTGAAACTGATAGGTAACTATAGTGATTATTTATGTAATTTTTTTTCACGAAAACAATCATAAGATTTAACCTAAAGATATTGCATTTAAATATGTAATCGCAAGTGTTTGTTACATAAACAGTCCCTAAATTTAACTGTGGGACTGTGTCTGTAATCACAATTAGCGTAAGAGACGTTGTTTTGCAAGTTTAGGAAGTTGAGGATTTTTATGCAACATACGTAAACCGATGGTACATTTATGTAATTTTTTGTTACAGAAACGATTCAAAGATTTAACTCATCTTTGTAATCGAGAGGAAATGGTATGAACCTTTTTTGTAAATTTTCAAGGATTATGTTTGTAATCGTCGGTGAACTAGATCGACAATTTTTATCACTTTTGAATTCTGTTTACTATTTGATGAATAGTAAACATTTGAAAAATGTTTGTGTTTAAAATTATCTATACTACTTTATAAAGCATTTAGGATATCTAAAATTAAAAGTCTTAAAATATTTAAGGGATCAAAACATTTCTTATTATGGAAGATTTCAAAACTTGATAAATACTTGTAACCTCAAAAGTTGTAACTGTCTTATTAATGATCAAATAAGTGATTTAATAGGAAATAAATGAGTAACCACCATATCAATACTTGTAACGTATAAAACTTAAAAAAGTTATTAATATACATTAAAATGTCAGTTATAAAATTTTAATATAAAAATAACTCATTCTTTATGAAAGAATAAAAAAGCTACAACACAAACTAATCATACTTCACACACAATAGATTCAGCCATCCAAATTCTTCTGTTCCTTGAACATCGCCTAGCCCCTCGCCAAAAGATTTAATTATAAGAGAACTCGTTGCCGCAACGCGCGGGTGCCGATCTATTTTAGCTTATGCTTCAAAGATGCTATTTATGTGTTCCTTTCTTTCGTTTGGATCTTATGTTTATTTGGATACGAAATACTTTGCATTATTATTGTTTAAAGTTATTTTAATTTAGTTATCATTCATTTGTACAGTTGTTGTTAGAAAAACGTTTAACCGAATAACATTTGCTCGCCACAAAATATAGTCACATGATACTCGTCGCCATTGCAGCGGCGGGTACCCGTGTGATTGTATTTCTGAAGTCTTAAATTTTTTAAAAGACCAAAACATTTCTTGTTTGGGAAAGATATAAAGCCATTAGTCAATGTTAACCATATACCTTTTTAAATTCACACCAGATTTAATGTATACGTTTTTTTAACTAACATGTGTTAATAATAGCTCATTTAAAAGAGTTTGTAACTCCAGGTCAAAAGGTATGAGCATTAATCGGCCAATTAATCTCATAACCTCCTCCATGAATGCATAGTGGTTACATGACCATAATCATGGTGATTAAGTTAAGAGTTAAGTATATTTTTGGTCCTTGTGGTTGTACCAGATTTCACTTTTGGTCCAAAATTCAAAAAAGTTTTGCTTTTGGTCCGAATTTCAAGTTTCGTTCCACTTTTGGTCCAAATCCGTTAACCCCATCAATTTGACTTTTTTGACTATTAAATAGAAGGTTATTTTTGTCTTTTCATTATATTATGTATTAAGGTGGGTCCCATCTTTCTTTCTTTCTTTTTCCTCTCCACAATTAATTAAACAAAACACATCCATATATATCTCTCATCCCTTTTATATCCCTTTTATATCTTTATCTATTTTACATAAACACAAATAAAAACACAGTCACCACCGTCGTCGGAATCTCGCCGAATTTCACCATAGCCACCTAACAACTCTTCAATAAATCCCTTAAACTTTAAAACCCTAACTATTTTATTATAACAAACCCTAACCCTACTATATAACAAGATCTTCAGTCGAAAAGCCTAACCCTTTTCTGCTTGAATCCACTCGAAGCTAACACCAAGAAAAACCTTTGTTTTCTTCCTAGCCGCATATCCAGTCCTTTATTATTTCTTTAAATACCTACATTTACTAAAACCTAAATAAACACAACCATTGAATTTGAATTGGTGTCCAAGAAAAGATCCGTACATTATTGGTTTGAGCAGATCTGTGGTAGTGCTAACCCAGGTGTGTGACAATGTTAGTGGTGGGTGTTTGAGGATGGTGTCGAATATGATTTGTGTTGTTGAGCGATTTATGTGTTTGTGAGGCAGAAAAAATAATCAAGAAAGCAATGTAAAGACGAGGGGAGATGTGAGGCGAGGGGATCGAGTTTATTGAGGATGATAGGTTTCAGCCGCAATAAGGGAATGCGTTTTTTGTTTGCGTGTTGGATGGGTGGAGGTTTGGGATATGTGAGTTTGCCGAGTTTTATGCGAGTAAGCTTGGAGCTAGTGTGGGCACTTTGTAAAAGGTCGTGGTACAGACTGTAATGGTTGTGGTTACAGGTTAGGGGTCCTAGTGGTCGTAGTTGTATCATGAAGGCCGTGGTTGTGTCGTGAAGGTCGTGGTCGTGGTTGGGGAAAAACCTACATGCATGATGTTTGTATCTAGGATGTTTATTATGTGATGAATGTTTGTGGAAAACGCTATTGAGGTTGGAATTTCATCGAGCAGCTGGTTGGCGATGTCGAAACAACGGAAAACGCAGAGCTTGTGAAAAAACCGTGGACATGGGATTCTCGAAGAACCCTACGGAATTAGAAACAAAACAAGGTTAACTGTAACCTTGTATCATAAATCTTGAATCACATGACAAACTAGTAAAGACCTTCGATTGATTTTTTGGGATACTCAATATGAAGCAGATGATAAGAGAATGAAGGAAGCATACGAAGCAGATTTTTTAGGATACTCATAGATCTTGAATCAGATGAAGCAGATTTTTTTGGCTACACAAGAGCCACACACCCACTTTTCTCTTTAGATGGATATCAGCATATCGATAATAATAATAATAATAATAATGAAAAGAATAAAGGGGGGGCAATTTGGTAACTTCACAATATGAGAATGAGGGTATTTGAGTCATTTTATACAGTCAAACCAGTCAAATTGACAGGGTTAACGGATTTGGACCAAAAGTGAAACGAAACTTGAAATTCGGACCAAAAGCAAAACTTTTTTGAATTTTGGACCAACAGTGAAATCTGGTACAACCACAAGGACCAAAAATGTACTTAACTCTTAAGTTAATGATGAAACCACCCATTTAATAGGTTAAGTTAATGTGAAGAAAAATTGATTTGTGAATTTGTAACTGATTGTAGAAGAGTGTAGAAGAAGAATCAATTAATGGTAGGTTTTGATTGCGTTTTGAATATTATAATCTGAAACCGATTATTCATATGGAATTGTAACTAATTATAGAAGATTGTAGAAGAAGAATCAATTAATGGTAGGGTTTGAATGCGTTTTTTGAATATTATAATGTTAATTGAAACTGATGAATATTTTTAATGCATGTTTTTAATGATGGTGCAATATGATGTTGTACATTTGTGGTTAATTAAGGTAGTCCACATAAGAAAATTTAATGGGATAATTAATTCTTATGCTTTAAAGGGTTGTTCTAAACTGTTTTTTATTATATAGTATAGATGATTGACATACATAATCCATCTTTAAAATTTTAATCTAAAAATTTATAACTTCAATGGGTTTTAACACTATGACTTACATCAATCATTCGACAAGTCAAATCTTCATCAATCGTTAAGGTAAAATATATTTTTTATAAACAATTAAGTTCTTGATTATTTTATTCGATTATTATATTGTTAACGAGTTATCTTTTTCACTTTGTTATTTAGATGAACCCGGATAGTGTTGACAAAAATGATCCAAAGGATGTTCAACTTCAAGATGAAGACATCATGTACGATATTGCTTCAGTGTTGAGGTAAATTTGGTACTATCTTTTGATCTTTACTTCGTTAGTGTCATTGTACTTACTAGCAAGTACCTAAACTATTATATAAAAAAAGATGTTACCTTATAATAAGATCGCTCAAATTTGAACCTTATGTTATTTGGATGTGAAATAGTTGTATCGGTATGATTTATAGTTATTTTAATTAAATTTTGTCATTATTTCGTAAAGCTTTTATTAGAAAAAACGTATAAATAAACAACGTTTGCTCGCCACAATATTTAATTACCGGGTATCCGCCGCCGCATTGCGCGAGTACCCGGCTGATAATAAAAAAGCCGAATCAATTTTAAACTATTTTTCAATAATGATCATTAAATGAAAATAAAAAGCAAATTCAAGAAAATACGGAGTGATAATATTAAGCATTAATTACAAAAACATTTGACTTTTGATTATGGTCATTGTTCATCTTATCAACTAAAACATAAAGTAAGAAAATAATAAAAATTGCAACAGCTTTTGTTTTGTTTGAGTGATCCAAAACATATTACAAGTTATTAAATAATTAAAATAGTGCAAGTTGAACGAGTCATATTGAGCAACAAACTTACAAAGGTATGATCAACAGTTATATAACTATTTCACGTGTTAGTTAACAATTGTAATGCACACCAATTATTTGGTGATTTTGCATTCAAATACACATATGGTCAAATTGGAGTTTTTTTTTACTCGTTTCGGTTAGCTATGTTAGTTTATCACATTTAATCTGTTGAAAAATCTGTGTGACATAAACCCTCTAAATTAATCGATCAGAAGGTCGTAAACCATAGTTTTTTTTAACGGCGAGTTAGTACAGTTATTAAGTTAGTTATTCGATTTCACAGTACTTACCAGAAGGTAGTCCCTGTCAGCCTCGAATAATAATTAGTGATTCGATTCCACAGTACATACCCAGAAGGTAGTCCCTGCCAGCCTCGAATCGACGCATCTATGGGGCAGAACCCCACAGATTCCCACCTTGAAAGAAAACCCCCACAGAGAGACTCGAACCTGAGACCTCTCGCATGTGGTAACAACATCTCCAAAGACACCCTTGATGGCCAACTGAGCTAGACACCCTTGATGGCCAACTGAGCTACCTCAGTTGGTTAGGTCGTAAACCATAGTATATACGCTAAAAAAAAGGAACTTGAGTTATGTGTACACTAAACGTCTATTTTTTTTTGCAAGTAATACATTATGGTACAACCAATATATTGTCTGATACATGAACTAATATGTCTGTTTTGTTGAATATCAAAAATTGTGTCATGTTAAAAAAAATGTCATGTTTTAAAATGTTGCATTGTGGACCTTGTAAAAACTTATGAATCAAATATCTAAAACACAACTTGAATATGAACCCAACCAACATCCTATTGGTTCACAATAGTATTGGCAATGTTCTTTACAATACAAAAGAATGAGAAAAACAAAATTTACAAATTAGGGTTTCAACACAGAACCGAACAAGACGAAGACTAGATTAAATATCACACTTTTACACACACAAAGTTATGAGGGATGTAAGTCTGAAGCTTTGCTGATTAATACTCAGACTCTTCAGATATTGCAGCCTGTAGTCCTTGAAGAATTAAGCGGGAACACTTTTAGCTATATCTTTTCCATAATGACTTCTAGGCCCATGTGTTTGAGATTACCAATTAGACTCTTCAACACTCCCCCATAAGCTTAAACCTGGAAAACATTTAACAAACCAAGACCTTCACAGAATTTGTCATGGTCAATAGTAGAAAGCCCTTTTGTAAATAAGTCTGCAATATTATCCTCAAACTTAACCTCCTTTGGTTTTATACATCTAGCTGTAATTTTTTTCTCTTAAAAAATACAAATTAATTTTAAAATGCTTACTTCTTTCATGTAAAACTAGGTTTGCAGTGATTTGTATAGCAGAGTTGTTATCACAACTCATTTCTACAGGTAAACTCACATTTACATGTAGATTTGTCAAAACTTTTAAGATCTACATCATTTCACAACAAACATTACACATAGCTTTACACTCAGCCTCAGTAGAGGATCTAACTGTTTGTTACTTACTTTTTCATGAAACCAAACTTTTACCCAAAAACACTGAGTACCCATTAATAGATCTCATTATTACTTTACAGTTAGCCCAGTCATAATCCACAAAGACTCTGAGATCATTATTACTACTCTTATTAAATGTAATTCCCAAACCAAGTTCCTTTTTAAGATATCTAAGAACTCTGAATGCAAGTCTCAAATGAGACTTCATAGGGATGTGCATAACTTGACTTAGACAATGCATAACATAAGATATATTTGGCCTTGTCATAGTCAAGTAGATAAGTTTTCCCACTAACTTTTGATAATGAGTTATTTATGTTAAGGGCTCATCATCACCAAACTTAGACACAACTTTTTTATTTGTTGGGTTCACGTCAATAGGAGTACTGCAAGGCTTACAAGCCAACATTCCAAACTTATATAGTAATTCAATATAGTAATTTCTCTGAGTTAAACAAATACCAGTAGAGGTATCTAAAACTTTTATACCCGAAAAATACTTTAACATGCCCAAATCTTTTACCAAAAATTTTGTTCCTAAGAAATGTTTGAACTTGTTAATTTCTTCAAGATTATTTCCAGTTACAATGATGTCATCAAAATTTATGTGTAAAACTAACACAACACCCTTATCATTCTTAATGAACAGAGAGACATCATTTTAACTTTGCACAAAACCATTATCAATTAACACAGAAGTTAACTTCTTATTCTGCTTTATGGGTGTCCGTTTTAACCCATATAAAGACTTATAGAGAGAAATCATTTTAACTTGGCACAAAACCATTATCAATTAACACAGAAGTTAATTTCTCATTTCGCTTTCTGGGTGCCTGTTTTAACCCATGTAAAGACTTAACAAATTTACAAACTCTTTTATCATCCTTATCAGAATATCCTTCTGGTAATGACATATAAACATCTTCATCAAGGTCACCATACTATTTATGTCAAGTTGAAATAAAGACCAACTATTACTAACAACAATACTCAATATGCACCTAATAGTAACCATTTTTACATCAAGTGAAAATGTTTCCTCAAAATCTATTCCCTTTCTCTTATTATAGAATTTGGCAACTAATCTTGCTTTGAACCTTTCTACCTCTTCATTAGACTTATATTTCACTTTATATACCCATTTGCAACCTATAAGTTTCCTATTATCTGGTAATTTTGTAATTTCCTAAGTCTTATTCTCATTTAGGGCTTCCATTGCAAGATTCATTGGTTCAATCCACCTATCATCCTTAACAACCTCTAAATAAGATGAAGGTTCTTTTATCTTGTTAAGACTAGTAGAAAGACAAAGTTATTTATGCTTAAGTTGGAGTAGTTAACAACTTTATCAAGACTATACTTAACTCCTTTACTTAGCACATAATCATTATATTTAGAAGGCGTAGTTGTTTTTCTACTAGTCTCCTAACAGATGGACCAACTGTTGTGTCTGGTGACTCGGACATTTGACCAAAAGACTCTATGTCTTCACCCTCAGATTCATAATCGTCATTTATAATTGTACTATGTATACCTTCTAAGACATCAGTTTTAGTTGCATACTCACCACTTCCTAAGTCCTTCCTACTAGAAGTACTACCAGAAGTATCTGTATTGGGTACAAACTCTGCAGTTTTTTTATTTCTGGCAGCTCCATCTACAATGCTGACATTAGGTTTTTCAGTACTAGTTTTTTTAGTTGTAGTTTCATTACCATCAACTACAATGTCTCCCTCATCATCGTTGGGTTCACAAGACTTAAGACTGCTATCAGAAACATTATCAAAGAAGTTCAAATCATTTATACCATTTTTCTCAAAAATATATTCTTTAGTGAAAGAACTATTTTTAAAAGAAAAAATTGTTTCATAAAACTTGTCATCTCTTGAAAATAAGAACTTCTTTTGATAAAGATTAAATAACTTGCATCATTTTTTATCAAATGTATAACAAACAAAAACACATTTATCAGATCTAGTACTAAACTTGTCAGACTCATTTAACATAGTAGAAAAACACAAGCAGCCAAAAGTCTTTAAATGAAGGAGACTAGGTTCAGACTCATATATAAACTCATAAGGACTCCTATCAGACGACACAACAGTTGGTAACTAGTTAATTATGTAGGTAGCAGGCAGAATAGATTTAGTCCACATGCTCAAAGGCAACCCCCTTAAACATGAGGGCTTTAGCAGTGTTCAAAAGGTGTCTATGTTTTCTCTCAGCTACACCATTCTATTGGGGTGTATAGGGACTAGAAGTTTGATGAACAATACCATAACTATTAACAAAAATTTCTAACCTTTTATTCACAAACTCCGTACCATTATCACTTTTGAAAACTTTATCATTTTTTCCAACCTGATTTTTAATCATTTAAAAAAGCTTACAATATGATTAAAAATTCACTTTTATTTTCATTAAATACCCAAACAACTCTAGTGTAATCATCAACAATAGTAAAAAAGAATCTAAAACTATCCCTACTTGTAACCATGTAAGGACCTCAAACATCTAAATGAACAATATCACCCAAACTAACTGTTTTATGATCACTTATGGGAATTGATTCTCTAGTTTGTTTGGCTTTATGAAAAATCTCACAAGGTCTAGAATTAATTTGAGTTAGGTCTGCAATTCTCTTTTTCAAAACAGACAGAACTTGGTCAGTTGGATGACTAAGTCTGTTATACCAAATACAACTAGACACTTGACAACTTGTGATATTACTATTATTCACTCTCTTGCCTTCATAAAAAAAGTAAAGACCTCCTCTCTCACTACCAGTCCATATCGAGAACTTTTGAGTGAAATCTTGAATTTTGCATATAGATTCATAAAAATTGACAATAACCTTGTTAACTCTAGACAACTTGTAAACAAACAAAAGACTGACATGATACCATGGAACCACCAACACGTCTTAGATTATCAAATTATTTCCCAATTTATAATTTCTAATCTGCCTGACCTGATCATCAGTCCCATTGAGATGTGCTACAGTTAAATTCAAGTGTGTTGCATCAATTAAATCAAACAAAAGTTTATCACAAAAGGTAATGTGTTGAATGGCTCCATAGTTAATTGTCCATCCTATATAAGTACTATATGTACTTATAACAAAATTATAATTGAAACATCTACAAACAAAAAGACTTATCACACAATGGCCACTTTAAAAGTACCTGCAACGCTAGCAGAACCTTTGCTAGTATCACATGTACCACTAAGCAAAGATATAACCTCTGATACTGATCACTAGTAAGGGTATGAGTGTTACCCTTACTATGATCAGATTTATTTCCCTCAACAGAAGACACATTATTCAATATTATTTAGATTCACATTAGTTTTTTTAAAACCTGGTGGATATCCCACCAACTCAAAAACACCTATCAATGGTGTGACCAGTCATGTTTTAATGTTTGCAAACAAGATTTGACACCCTGCCAAATCTTCTAGCATTATTATTGCCATTATTATTCCTATTTGATGTCCAATTATTGTTATTATTGTTGTTGGACCTGGCTGCAAAGCCAGAAGGTCTAGCGTTAACACTTTTAGATGCAACATGACTATTTTTGTGTGACTCATCTCTAGATAAAGTAGCAAAAGCAGACTTAACATCATGTATAGGATCAGTAGTACCAATAAGACTCCTTACAGAACTAAACACATCATCAAGCCCCATTAAGAACTGCATTAACCTAAGAATTAAACACGCTTCTTAATCTACGGGCACCTTCACAAGTGCAAGCAGGCAGATCAACCAAGGAGTCAAACTGCTTTCACAAAGCATGACACTCATGATAATACTCAGATAATGTATAGATTTTATGATGCAAATTAAAGATCACACACCTATCTTGTTTATTATAAGTTTCCTCTAACTCATCCCAAACATCCTTATCAATTTTGGAAAATACTTGACCTTTATAAAGATCATAAGACACACAGCCTAACAGCCAAGACAAAACCACAACATTACATCTATCCCATTGATCTTGTAATTGAACATTATTAGGATTCCTAACACATGCACCAGTAATAAACTCACTCTTATTTCTAGTGTGTAAAGCCAACTGCACATCAGCATACTAGACCTTATAGTTCTCAGTACCTTCAAGTGTGAAGGTAATCAGTTGAGAACCAATGTCTTGATGGTGTAAATAATGAAGGTCATATATATCAAGTTTTAAATCTCCCCTACTACCACCAACATCATATTCCTTATCTTTGTTTTAATCTTTATTATCAACAGGAGGTATATATCCATAAACCATTGTGACCAAACAGAAAATAACTACATAAAGAACAAATAGTAAACAAGAACATAACAAACCACCTGATGATAGTAGTTAGACCCCAACTACAAAGTGGTACTATCAATCACCTAGGCAAGATCAACCAGGTTTCCTTGCTTCTTATAGAAGTAGGTCAAGGAGATATTTCTTGCCAAGGAAGACCAATTAGACAACCAAATAAATTTGTACTAGGGTTAGCAAACCATCAACTCCTTCAAACACAAGCAAACCACCAATCTCAAATCCAACAATTAATCAACAAAATCTCTTAGCCTATCCCTTTCACCAATTCTAGAAAACCTAATAAAAAAATCTAAAGAGAAGGCGTAAGAGGTGTTACAAAGCAAGCAAGCTTGCAAAAATAACAATACCAGACTTAATGAGATCAAGAAGATCTTATCAAACCAACACCATAGCGGAAACACCTGAAAAACACACAAGATACAAACAATTAGTATCAAGAAGCTTAAATGAACTAAATTTGACCAATCTTGAATGAAAACCCTAATTTTGATTTTCAGGTTTCCTTCAAAAAATATAACAAAGATCAGATTTACACTAGAAAATAATAGACAAAACACCAATAACCTGAAGTAGAGTTTGATACAGTAAACCCTAATTCTTGATCAATATGTGATTAAACCAAAATTAATCATAAAATTGAACAATTCAAGACCCAAGAACACTCTCTATCACCTTCAATCATCCAAACAATCACCAGAATCGAAAAACCCCAATTTTTTTAAAACCCTAATTTACAAAAAAAAACCAATTATTTTTCAAATTTAAAAGATCTGATACTAAAACCACCTGATTAACACGATTAAGAAGCCGATCTAAACGTTTAGGCCAAACCCCTAAAATCCGAGAAACCCTAAATTTGTTTTAAAAAATCTAATTAACCATTTTAAAACTTTGATATAGAGCAACCTGACTCTCATACCATGTAAAAACTTATGAAACAAAGCTCTGAAACACAACAAGTTGAATATGAACCCAACTAACCTCCCATTTGATCACTTATTACCAATATAATAGCCAATAGTATTGGCAATGTTCTTTAAAATACAAAAGAATGAGAAAAACAGAATTTACAAATTAGGGTTTCAACACATAACTGAACAAGACGAAGACCAGAGAAAATATCACACTTTTACACACACAAAGTAATGAGAGATGTGTGTGTATTGTCCCTTTTTTTTGCAGCTTCTAAAATCATTGCACATCAGTCCTTGAAGCTTTGTTGATTAATACTTAAACTCTTCGAATATTGCGCTTTAGTCCCTGTAGAATTAGGCAAGAACACTTTAGCATTACGATAAACACTTCTAGGCCCATGTGTTTTTGAGATTACCAATTTACTCGCCAACATACCAAACAAAATTGATATTTAATTACACATAACATACACATCAAATTAAGACCAATGTAATGCGAGTACAACACATATCGCGCTCACAACTGCTACCTTGGCGTCAATTCAGCTATCTCTATCTATAACCTTTTTCATAAATGAGAACGCGGTCACACAAAAAATATACCCCACTTAAACACAAAGATATTTCACAAAAATCATTTAAGTAGAAACACCACACGTGACTCGTTCTTATGATGGACTTTATCCTTGCAAAATACCTTATTAGACGCGTTCTTTTTGCAGGTCAATAATATATGACCGTCCATTACACATGAGTACATGTCTATTATGTATTCTAAACTTTAGAGGTAAACACAACAAGTTGAATATGAACCCAACTAACCTCCCATTTGATCACTTATTACCAATATAATAGCCAATAGTATTGGCAATGTTCTTTAAAATACAAAAGAATGAGAAAAACAGAATTTACAAATTAGGGTTTCAACACATAACTGAACAAGACGAAGACCAGAGAAAATATCACACTTTTACACACACAAAGTAATGAGAGATGTGTGTGTATTGTCCCTTTTTTTGCAGCTTCTAAAATCATTGCACATCAGTCCTTGAAGCTTTGTTGATTAATACTTAAACTCTTCGAATATTGCAGCTTTAGTCCTTGTAGAATTAGGCAAGAACACTTTTAGCATTACGATAATAACTTCTAGGCCCATGTGTTTGAGATTACCAATTAAACTCGTCAACAGACCTAACAAAAGAGTGATATTTTAATTACACATAACATACAAATCAAATTAAGACCAAGTGTAATGGCGAGTACACATGATCGCGGTCACAACTGTTACATTGGCGTCAATTCAGCTATCTCTATCTATAACCTTTTTCATAAATGAGAACGCGGTCACACAAAAAATATACCCCACTTAAACACAATGATACCTTATTAGACGCGTTCTTTTTGCAGGTCAATAATATATGACCGTCCATTACACATGAGTACATGTCTATTGTGTATTCTAAACTTCAATAAGTACAATATATCATTAATAAGAGTGAAGATACTAAATATGGTAAAATATAAAGAAATAAAAAATGTGGTAGACGAAATAATAGGGGGCAGCAGGAGACAAGAGTGTCACCATGTTTATTAAATACTCATGTGCTATTCCACCATTTCAACATATATATCTATTTTTAGTCTTAGCATCTCTCTCTTTAGTATATACACAAATATATTAACATGTCCGTTGTATATCAGACATAACGGACATGTTATATAGTATCTGATTATTTACGAATGAAATAATCAGTTTTGAATGTTTTGAATAAAACTGATTATTCGTCGTAAAAGTTTATAAAAAGAAATGAGGAGAGATAGGTGTTTTTTGGATATTAGTATAGGAGGTGAACTTGAAGGAAGGATCATAGTTGAGCTGTTTAATGATATTGTTCCTAAGACATGTCACAACTTCATGGCACTTTGTACTGGAGAATATGGTATTGGTCCTGTTACAGGTGTTCCTTTACACTATAAGGTATGATCATGCTCGTTATTTGTAGTAACTTTTATGATGTTCATCATATTAAATAGCGGGCTTGTGTCCTAATGGTACCTCATGTTGTCTGATGATTATTGTGTGTTCAAGTACTGCTTAGGACATGTGAGATAGATTTGTCGTGTATATATTGTGAGATAGTTAGTTGCCGTTATGAAAAAATAAATTGCTGATGTAACAATCGGTCCCACATGGGTAGGAGATAAGATATTTGAGTCTCATATAAGTTTGCTAGTACGAGTAGTATATTTGCACGTGGTTTCTAGTTGAAATCAGAACGATACCCAAGTAGTTTATTGCTTTCGGCTTTGTTGCCGAGCCTAGTGATACCCATGTGGTGTGAGAATGCTTACCGGCACGGGGTGTTTGTTTCTGCTTATATAGCCGGCTTATGGCTTATTTGGTTTTGTGTTTATGTTTCATAAGCTCACTTTTTGCAGCTTATTTTGAAATTATATAAGTTCATTATGTCATAATGAACTTATGTAAGCTGAAAGTTTCGAAATAAGCCACAAAAGTGAGCTTTTGAAACATAAGCCCAAAACCAAATAAGCCATATGCCGGCTATATAAGCCGAAATAAACACCGGTTCATCATTTTAAAAATATATTCTTGATGTTCATGTAGTAGATTATTTGCAGTGCTTGATTGTATGGGTGATACGGAATTCGATGCAGTCATAAATGTGGTCAGTTTTGATGTGATCTTTCATTTGTTGTGAGAAGTAAATGTGCAAATGTGTATGGTTGACAGGGTTGGATAATAGGGTGTTTGGGATTGCTTACTGTGATATTTGAATATTGAGGTCTGATAAAGTGAATAAGTAGCTTTTAGGTTTGTTTTGGCTTATATAGAGCCGGCTTATGAGTTACTAGTATTTGATTTGGAGCTTATGTTTGGCTTATTTCGAAACTTTTCGGCTTATATAGGTTTATTTTGTCAGTTTAAACTTATATAAGCCGAACAATTTCAAATATGCCACACAAAGTGAGCTTATGAAACATAAACCCAAAACCAAATAAGCTATAAGCTGGCTATATGTATAGAAGCACACACTGCTTAAGATTATATCTGCTTATTTGAAGGTGAAATAAACGGTTTGGATTTATTATTTCGAGAGCGGCTTATTAGAACTAATTATTGAATGGACGAAAACCTGTTTACCGTTCTAAAACTGTTTCAATCGCTTCAGGGAGTTCGTTTCCACCGGCTTATTAAAAGTTTCAAGATTGAAGGTGGCGATATATCTGCTGGTGACGGTGCTGGTGGAGAATCTGTCTATGGTTTAACTTTCGAAGACGAGAATTTCGAAATGAAACACGAAAGAAAAGGAATGTTATCAATGGCCAACTCTGGCCCGGACACTAACGGGTCAAAGTTTCTTATCACCACGACCCGTGCTCCTCATTTAGATGGTAAAAACGTTGTGTTTGGAAAAGTAGTTAAAGGCATGGGAGTTGTGAAGTCAATTGAACATGTTGCTATTGATGATAATGATTGCCCGATTCTTGATGTTATGATTGCGGATTGTGGTGAAATTAAAGAAGGTGAAGATGATGGAATTGGGAACTTTTTTAAGGATGGAGATATGTTTCCTGATTGGCCCGCTGACATTGACAACGGGCCTAGTCAACTTTCGTGGTGGCTGGACGCTGTTGATTCAATTCGGGCTTCTGGGAATGAAGCTTTTAAGGTAGTCTGAATAAAACTATTACCCTTTTTTTTTTTGCTCTCGAGGTTCAAATTTATGGGCATACGACGTTTACTTGTATTATCTGCAGAAGCAAGACCATAAAATGGCTCTCAGAAAGTATAAGAAAGCCGTGCGGTATTTGGATGTATGTTGGGAGAAAGAAGGGATTGATGATGGTAGACTACTTGACCGATTTACTTTAGCTACGTAATTTTGCTTTTTATTTGTATAGATTTTGACGTTTCCTACGTACTTATCATAAAAATGCAGGTCAAAGTATTTCTATGGGAAAGAAGAAGGCACTGATATTCACAAATAGTGCGGTAAGTATAAAGTACCGCTACATTTGCCAACATGTAAATATTGAAAGTATCCCGTCATTTTTAGTCATATCACATTTGCATATTTAATGTTTACCAGGCTTGTAAACTGAAACTCGGGGATGCAAAGGGAGCATTGATAGACATAGAATTTGCACTGCGCGATGGTGATAATAATGCAAAGGCTTGGTTTCGTCAAGGTCAGGTAAGCGATTCATTAACTCGACTAATAACAACTATTTTAGTTATTGTAAGATTCTTAAACGCCTTAATCCAGGCACATATGGCACTCAATGAGGTAGATGCTGCAATAGAGAGTTTCAAGAAGGCAAAAGAGTTGGAACCGAATGATGGTTAGTCAATAGTCACTCTTATATTTCCGTTCATAACGGTGACTATGGTTTTTTATTTTGACTTAATAAATCGTATGTATTTTTAGTTGGAATAAAAAGAGAGCTCAAGGTTGCAATGAAGAAGGTATGTTTACAATTAGCAACATCTGTTATGAAAATTGGTATTGATTTTTACCGCTTTATGTTCAGTCGTTTATATAATGAGACGGATGCAGGTTGCAGATAGACTTGACAAAGAAAAGAAGGCGTACGCCAAGATATTTTTAAAATAGAGCGGAGCCATTTTGTCACCAATGAGGTATGCTGGTTCAACAGATTATACCCTATTTTGGTTCAGCTATTTAAGATATTGTGAGCATATGATTCTACATCTCTATGCTTATTTGCAGGGATCGTAAATTTCATAACCTCTCTTTTATACATGGGTATTTCTAGTTCCCGAACCAGAGACCTGTTCGTAGATGTAAAGCACTGCACAAGTTATACAGCTATCAGAACATGTAGAGTCTTTTTTCTTTCCGTTTCGTTTTTCATTGGTCTGAGTTGATCCATGGAGTTGCACAAACAAGGATTTGTGCTTTACAAAGCTCAGTTTTGCCATATGCAGTGTATTTGAGTCATCATCAATGACATTAAGTCGAACCCCTTGAATCAGATCCTTTATATTTGCATTTATATTGAATTTGTAAACCGACTGTATGCCATTTTTGCAATATGCTGCAATGTGCAGAATGAACTTTTTGCAAAGCTAGTATCTTAGAATGGTTTCGGAAAATGATTGTGTATTCTAATTTGTAAACTGACACATACCACGCACCGGATGCTAAGCTATGCTAAGCTATTAATCGGTGCTAATCATTAACATACTTGCTCGCATGATTCAACAAAAAAAATACTTTTCCTTTTTATAAACCTCAGCAACGGGAACCTCAAACATTGAACTTCTTCACACTTATAGTGTCTACACCTTACTGTAACAAAATCGTACATCACATCATCGTTCCAAGTAAAACCAATACATCTCTTATGGGCAATAATGCTTGATTACGAATTGTAGTTATCAAGCCCCAAGTCTCTAAGAGCAGCGGTAGCTGCGTCTTTGCAGCTTTTGTGGTTTTCTTTGGCCTTACGTATGATCTTCTCAATACCATTGCCTAACAAAAGAGTCCTGTGCAACGATAAAGAGATGTTTTAAAAACCACAGGAAATAATCAACAAACAAACCAACAACGCCTTTATTTCGTAATGAAAAATCGACCTGTTCTCTGGATTCCTGGCAACAAGATTACGGATCATGAGACAAGAGTTTTTCTGCAGCTGATATGCCTCAGGGAACGTCTGCATAGATTGGATTGCAAGATCTCCTGCTCCTGCTTCTATGGCTAAGGTTGCATTTCCTGGCGATCGCAGGCAGAGTGTACATATGATAGTCATTACCTGTATTGCAACAGACGTGGTTGATCTTAGAAAAGAGCAAAACATGTAAAGTGTCCTTTTATAAAGACCCAGCGCCTTTATAAAAACCTGGATATAGCAAGACCACATTAACAGGCCGGTCCCAACAATCCCAAAAGACTGGTCCTAGGCGCATATTATAAAGTTTACCTCTTGGATGACAGAAGGATCGTCAGCAAGCTGCAAGAAAGTATGATGAGGGGCCTATTCAACCCCTCCCTTTCAACAATGCACTATTATTAAAGTCACTTCCTGCTACTAACCATAATTTTATATGTATCAGCGGGATTCTATATACGCTATATAAATATTTTAAATTATAGCTCCATTGGTCCAACTGAATAATTTATGAGATTCAGATGTCGAGATATAAATAATTGCTAATCAGGTTTGTACTTGATTATGGAAGGATAAGAGGATTATAACGTGAAAAACAATACACAAAATGGCTCGAAATCTTTTTAAATGTTTACAAAATCTGCAACAATGGAACCCTATTCCTCCATCCTTTCTACACGTCCTTATTAGATGGCCTCTGAATAGTTAAAATTTACTTGCGATTTGTTCATATCAGATGCCAAATATCAGGCAAGGCTTATTAGACAAACCTTTCGATAATAAAGTGCAGCAAGCTTTAGCTACGAGTTGTTCCCCTGTTACACCAGCGTCATCAATACAAACAAGCTGAATTTCTATACCACCCATTTTCAGCAACGATCTGCATAAGGTCATCTGAATAACAGAAACAGGGCAAAATCAAACAATCCTAGAAGGTAAGCTTCCACATAAAACACTCATCAGGACCTACGCAAATTTAAAAACTAGCACTCACATTCACTGCATGCCTTTCAGTTGCAATGGTTGCAGATTACAGACTTGTGCGGAGCTAAGCCCATCTTTAAGTGACTCCAAAGAGCATCCGAAATGCCAATTTTCGCAAATTGATTCCGAGCATGGCCAAAAACCTTAAAAATACCATAAGGTACTTAAATAATTATGTTTAGCATTAAGTATTTAGCTGTTGACAGATATATTTTTTGCAAGTCGCTTACTTGTGGAAGCCTATCTAATCGTTATCATCAGCTGCCAAAAGCACTCGATTAGCATCTATCCAAACTCGGGATATTCCCTTTACTATGCTTCCTCATCACTTTAACCATTAACTCATGTATGGTAACTCAACAAAAGACTCCTTATTTTAACATCATACCGGTTGCCGCCGCAAGCTACAACCGCAAAACCACTATTCAATACACATCCACATCTTCTAATTACCATCATTCAAAATACCGACTTCCATTTTCGGCTCCGCTTTGCGAATATATTTTTCCGTACTTTGAATATCTGAAAAAAAACAAAATCTATTCATAAGTCACTCAAATACCATTACTACATTTATCACTACATTTGCAACACATACTCTGTTATAATTGTTCTATAACTTGGTTAAATAACAATAACAAATGGGAATGTAACTCTATAACCGTGCCTGCCTCGGACATTTTTAGGTGCCCCTGCATTAATCCCTCGATTAAGGCCCTAAACAGTAGATATATTTTGGAGGCCCTAACAAGTAACAAATAAAATAAAATTGCAAAAGAACCTTGCACCAAGGGGAAACAATCGATCTCCCTACATGTAATATTCAAAACTGTATAATACTAAATGTATTGTATATATATCCAATATTTTATTAGACATTTAACGTTGAGGCTCTTACATGACCTCACACACACCGTCAATAATGGCAACAACAACATAACCCAATCCCGACCGGGGCGGGTATGGGGGAGTAGAATGTAGACAGATTCCTACCCATTCGCCAGCATAAACCGAAAGTACGGAGACTCTCCTTTCAGGGGAAGACATCCGGCTCAAATGTAAGTGTTTGTGGTGTGAGTGCTAGAATATGTGCATGTGTGAAAGTGTACATAACACGGATAAGGTGTCTAAAAGACATACGTTCGAAAAGCAAGCATACAAGCAATGTAAGCATACAAAAGGTAGCAGGCAAAATTACCATTAATAATAACTTACCGAGAAAAAGGACTAAAAACTATACAAAGCAAACACCTCTACGAGAAAAAAAGTATATTAAATAGAAAATGCACAATAGAGACAAGGGATACACGTCATAACACAAATAAGCAAGGGCCCTAGGAAAAACGCTTGCAAAGAATAGGGGCTAAAGGCAAATATAATTCACGAATATATATAAGGCAGAGCAACTCTTTGGGGACGTATACCTAAAGGAAAATTAGCTATGGTATCTATATATCTAAACGCAAGTGGCAAGGCTACGAAGAGAGCTCATTGAATGATGACAATGTGATATATAAATTTTACGGTAAAACTATTTATGACAAATCATTACACAAAGAAACAAAGCCAAAGCCTTCAAAAGCACGAAAATCACGCACTATCACACCCTCACTTATCCCACAAACCTCACACATTCAATCTCAACCACCCCATTTCCTTCCCAGCAACCGCACATTCTCCATTCCCATTCCATTCCCATTCCCTTCACACAAACACAACAACTCATCCAACATCCAATCACCCAATTCATTCATCAGAGCTAGATTTCAAAAAGGTCTTTGATTCTGTCAAGTGATTTGGATGACTGGATTGGTTTTGGCACTGGAAGGGTTGTTGTGATGATACCTAGAAAGAGAAGATCTTACGTTTGTAAGAGTGATAGGTTTTCAATGGCGTCTGACATCAGGCTTCGGTGGGGTCCATGCCTAGATCGTTTATGTTTTTTCTTCGACCTTTTCGTTGAATGCTTGTTGGGAGATCGTGTGTTTTGTGGGTTTTGCAGGTGCCATGGTTGGTTGGTTACTTAGGATTGGAGTGTGTGTGTGTTTTTTTAAATGTTTGAAGTTTTTTTTTTTTGCTAAATGAAACAGATCAGGGTGTTTGTTTAACTTATATTTCATAATTCTTAATTTTCTAGTTTATTAATTAAACAAGGTTTGTTATCTGCGCGTTGTCGCGGAGAGCACGAGACTATTTTTGCAACGGACCGATAATGTCAAGTATTATTTTTCAGTCATTGAAACCCACCTTGCAATGAACCGATAACCCTAAAGACTATTTTTGTAAACATTTTAAAATATATA
Organism: Tanacetum coccineum; assembly: GCA_026074375.1. Taxonomy (NCBI): domain Eukaryota; kingdom Viridiplantae; phylum Streptophyta; class Magnoliopsida; order Asterales; family Asteraceae; genus Tanacetum; species Tanacetum coccineum. The sequence continues at coordinate 22,303 of BQNB010095899.1, forward strand.
TTAAACTTCAACATTTTTTATAAAATCGTACGCATGTCAGAACCATTGCAATATTGGGCTCGTTTTGTTCGCAATACGACGATCTTTACAGCGGCATTTTTTTCCGAATGAATCGATAGATATGCGCTTCGTAATTGACAAATAAAGTTTGTTTAACATTTTAAAAAATATATATTAAACTTCAATATTTTTTATAAAATCGTACACATGTCAAAACCATTGCAATATCGGGCTCATTTTGTTCGTAATTCGACGATTTTTTCAGTGACATTTTTTTTCCGAATGAATCGATAGATTTGCGCTCCGTAATTGACAAATAAAGTGTGTTTTATAGAAAAGTCGTAAATAGGTTAAAGTTGAGGGTGCGTTTTAAAATTTGAGTTTTAAAAAATATCCACCTTAGGAGTATTGACCATAAGAATGGAGGGTGTGATTGAGGGTTTTTCCTCGCCACATCAACTCCACATCATCAAAAAACACTTCCTTTATCTTTTCATTCAACCATTGTAGTACCCTCTCTCTTTTCCATTAATCTTTTTTTTTTACTTTTTATCAATTAAAAATATCACAAAACATAAATACACACTCAAACTACACACAAAAACAAATAAACTAATATTATTTCTCTCCTTGGATAATGTGTTTGCGTACGGGAGATAAGTCCCGTGCATGCAAATTTCTTGCTTTTCCCGAAATGTCTGGTGTGGGGAGTATTGCTTTCCCGCTCAAAAAAATGCATTTCCTTTTTCTTTTTCCGCTAGTGCACCTTGCACCCTTAGTGGGTTGTGAATTGTTTATTAGGTTAATGAGTGGTATTGTGCATCGGTAACATGACTAGTCATGTTGAGCTCAACATTAGAGGATCCTCATCCTATATTTATATAAGCTCTTAAGTTCCAAGCTAGAAAATTTAGGCTTATGAAATATAAGTCTAAATCAATTTTGATTTCGGCTTATAATAAGCCTTAATTTTCTAACCTCTTTTGAGACTTTTTTTTTTGAACGGCAACTATTTATTAAAAAACTAGCAAGGAGCTAGACAATTACAAAGAAATAAGATTAGGATGTTGGATTGTTGAAAGCCATACAATCCAAGAATAAAGAACTTTGCTTATCTCGCATCTTACACCAAAGGTAAAAGAGCTCGTAATAATTTCGTCAACAAATAACGGTTCTTTCTAGGCTTGAGGTAGCAAACAGAACTGTTTCCTGTAGATACAGAGACACCACCCAAGAACATAACAACGCCCTCTAGAATGGATTTGAACTTTAAGAACCAATCGAATATCTTTAAACCACGATTAACCACTTCGCATATGAACCTAAGAGGAGACCAAGGTAGACCCCACAGGACAATCAGACGATGAATTCCGATTGCCTTTGGCCATCTAAACAGGAGATGTGAAATATCTTTCAGGATCTTGATGTACATATAGGGCAAGCAGTGGAAGGAACTTGAACACCTCTACGGATCAAATTCAACCTTGTTGGTAGCTTATATAAGTTTATCATATCATAATAAACTTATATAAACTCACAAGTCTCAAAATAAGCCGAAACAAACAGCCTCTTATATATAGCTGCCTTTTTTATGGCTTATGAGTTATGAATACTAAGCTCACTTTTTGAAACTTTTCGGCTTATATAATTTTTTGGCTAGGTTATTTAAATAAAACCATTTGCACCTTCATGTTTTTCGGGTCTTTTTTCTTTCTTTTTATTTTTTATTTTTATAATTTGTTTATATTATAAAACTGTTAAATAAAACTCACCGACTAAATAATTAACGACATCCGAAACCCTCAATTCTACACCCTTAATACATTAAACACTAACGTGCGTAGTTTTTCTTGTTAATATGCAAAAATAAACATAAACATAAACGAGTGATTTGCGCGTATTTTTTTTGGCACACTCGAGTTTACAAACAATTAAAAACTTATAGATACAACACAAATATCTAGAACTTTTTGTGGTGTGTATTACTAAAAAAAAGTGCAAATCAATTCCTTAAAGATAAAAACACCACCCTTAATCTAAGAGAAATGCTAGCATTCCTCTTAATGAGATTGACACCTCATTGTGTGGATATTATTATGTAAAATTTATGTGAGCATATCATTCCTCTTAATCTAATCATGAAAGTACTCCAAAATGAGTGAATAACTACAAAACTTACCATACATGTCTTGTATTGATGAATACAAAATCAGCCCGAACCTATTGATCCATTAGGCTCAAACATTACGCTATAATCCTTTTCAATTTTTGGACTATCTTATTGGGCTCAAGCAAACGGTAATTTTAAGGGCCTGTTTGGTTTGTAAATGGGTTTAGAATGAGATTTGGATTTGAGATTGGTTTGAAAGAAAAGTAAGAAAGAGAAAATTAAAAATTATTTAATTTATATATTTATCTAAACATATTTTATTTTTTAATTTAAAAAACATGTAAGAAAAAGACAA
>BQNB010095900.1:0-20437 GCA_026074375.1 Tanacetum coccineum
AAAAAAAATACATAGTTGGTTAATTTTACGACCAACTTTAAAATAATATACAACAAAACTTTACATCATTAGATTATAGAACGTACCAAAAAATAATCGATCATCTCATAAAAAATAAAGTCGGTTAAGTTTAGATGAACCGATTATCTCACATTCCTCTCCTTTTTTTCTCTCTTATATTTTTTTATTTTTTTTATTTTTTTAAACATAAACTAAAACGAATATAGGTGTAAAATTTCACCACTTCACGATCATAATAAATCTGTAGATCGTACTTGGTGGTCTTTGTATCTAAAGCATATTGAAAACTGAGTTTTAGGTTTTCTATTTATAGGCTCTGAAAATAGATCGATACGCCGTATTAGAGGGATCCGATACGGCAGATTGAGGTAACTTGGAATGGGCTCCATGATTATTTAATTCTGGAATATTCATTAGCCGCCACTGGATACGGCGTATAGAGGCTTCTGGATACGGCGTATTAGATGGAAATCATGCTTCTTCAGAATGTTGACCAAAGTATCTTATACAGTGTATCTGCTGACGTGGATATGACGTATTCTTCAAAGTCAGGAAATGGTCTTGATCTTGTCTAAGTCTTGGGAAATAACGTATCTGTCTAGAATGATATGTTGTATTCTTTAGATTTAGTATACTATCTCGAACTTTTTCATTTATGATCCAAAACACGCTCTTTTCTCCATCTTTCGCCAAATGCTCGATATTATCTAAGATTTACACAATTAAGCGATTAAGTCAAATCTTATATAAAACATTACAAAAAGTGCAATATAAATGGGATAAATTATGCTAATAAAGTGACGTTATTTGATGTCATCAATTCTCACAAACCCAAATCTGAAAATTCTATCCAAGAAAAATTGTATTTATTGCACGTGGATCTTTGCAGTCGAATGCGTATTGAGTGTATCAATGGGAAGAAGTACATTTTAGTCATCATGGATGATTATTCGAGGTTCACATGGGTTAAAATTTTAAGATCAAAGGATGAAACTACTGAGTTCATAATCAAATTTCTGAAGCAAGTACAAGTTCATCTAAATGCAATTGTCATAAACATTCGAACAGATAGTGGAACAGAGTTTGTTAATCAGACGATGAAGAGCTATTATGAAGATGTCAGGTTTTCTCACCAAACATCAGTCGCGCCCATTCCACAATAGAATGGTGTTGTCGAAAGGTGAAACCAGACTTTAGTTAAAGCTGCTCATTCAATGTTGATATTTTCAAAGGCACCATTATTTCTGTAGGTAGAAGCAGTAGCAACAGCTTGTTACACCCAGAACCAATCCCTAATACATTCTCGTCACAACAAAAACCATATGAGCTCTTACATGACAGAAAACCAGACTTAAAGTATTTTCATGTCTTTGGTGCCCTGTGCTACCCAACCAATGATAGTGAAGATCTAGGAAAGCTAAAACCAAAATCTGATATAGGTATTTTCATTGGCTATTCTCCCGTAAAGAAATCATACGGGATATATAATAAATGAACAAGATTGATCATGGAAACTATACATGTCGAATTTGATGAGCTCACGACAATAGATTCTGAACAATTCGGTTCAGGACCCTAGCTTCAATTAATGACTCCTGGAACAATCAGTTCAGGACTCATTCAAAACACTGTTTTCTCAACACCCTATGTTCCACCAATTAACAAAGACAAGGATATCCTATTTCAACCAATATATGATGAATACTTTCAGCCCTCGCCAAGTTTTGCATCTCGTGTGCCTCCCATTGTTGCTCTGATTCCTGCTGATACAACTGGTACACCATCATCAACCTCAATTGATCAAGATGCACCATCTGCTAGTACCTCACCAACAACTCAAGAAATACAATCTCCAGTCATTCATCAAGGCGTTGAAGAACAATTACAACCTGAAAATTTTAATAATGATCCCTTCATTAATATTTTTAATCAAGAACTGAGTTTTGAAGAATCATCTTCAAAGGATGTCATTTCATCAGATTTGCAACACAACAACCATCCATTTGATCCTCTCAGAAAATGGACTAAGGATCACCCGTTGTAAAATGTCATTGGAAATCCTTCTCGCCCCGTATCAACAAGACGCCAACTACAAACTAATTTTATATGGTATTATTTTGATGCATTTCTCACTAAAGTCAAACCAAAGAACTTTAAAGAGGCATTGAAAGAATCATGTTAGATCGAAGTTATGCAAGAGGAAATTCATGAACTTGATCGACTTCAAATGTGGGAAGTAGTACCTCGACCTGATTGTATCATGCTTATCAACATCAAGTGGATTTTCAAAGTTAAGTTAGATGGATTTAGGGGAGTATTGGAGAACAAGGCTCGATTGGTAGCTAAGGGTTATAGACAGGAGGAAGGAATCGACTTCGAAGAATCTTTTGCACTTGTTGAACGAATAGAGGCCATTAAAATCTTCATAGCAAATGCCGCCTACAAGAATATGACTGTCTACCAGATGGATGTCAAGACAGCATTTTTGAATGGTGTGCTAAGGGAAGAGGTCTATGTTAGTCAACCTGAGGGGTTTGTAGATCAGGATCATCCTAACCACGTGTACCGACTGAAGAAGGCTCTTTATGGGTTAAAACAGGCTTCAAGCGGTTGGTACGATATGCTGTCAAAGTTTCTACTTTCCAAAGAGTTCTCAAAAGGTGCTATCTATTCTACATTGTTCATGAGGAAAGAAGGAAAAGATATCCTACTGGTATAAATTTACGTAGACGATATCATTTTTGCTTCTACTGATCTTGATCTTTGTGACACATTTGCTAATATAATGAGTTCAAAATTTAAGATAATGATGGGCAAAATGTCTTTCTTTCTCGGATTACAAATTTCTCAAAATCCCAGAGGCATCTTTATTAACCAATCAAATATGCTCTTGAAATAATTAAAAAATACGATATGGAATCTAGTGACCCAGTTGATACTCCAATGGTGAAGAGAACCAAACTGGATGAAGATCTATAAGGGATATCAGTTGACCCTACTCGTTATCGTGGTATGGTCGACCCCCTTATGTATCTTGCATCTAGTAGACCCGACCTAGTATTTGCAGTCTGCATGTGTGTCGAGTATCAGGCAAAGCTTACCGAAAAGCACTTAACAGCAATAAAATGGGTCTTTCGATACCTGAAAAGAACCATCAATATAGGTATTTGGTATTCGAAATACACCAAATTGCACTAACAACATATGCAGATGCTGATCATCCCGGGTGTCAAGACACTAGAAGAAGTACATCTGGAAGTGCACAGTTCTTGGGTGACATATTAGTTAGTTGGTCTTCAAAGAAATAAAAGAGCACTACTATCTCAACTACAGAGGCAGAATACATAGCCCTATCTGGATGATGTGCCCAAATCTTATGGATGCGATCACAGCTGACAAACTATGGGTTTGTATTCAATAAAATTCCTTTGTATTGTGATAACAAAAGTGTTATTGCTCTCTGCTGCAACAATGTTCAGCACTCAAGGTCCAAGCACATCGATGTCAGATATCATTTTATCAAAGAGCAAGTGGAGAACAGTGTAGTTGAGCTCTATTTTTTCAAGACGAAATATCAGCTAGCGGACATATTAACCAAAGTATTTGTTGGGTTTATAGATTTGATGATTACAAAACTACATGTGCTTATATGAAGACAAATGGAACAGAAGGGCTTAATGTGACACTTTGGTATTCTACATATGGAAGAATTAAAAGCTAGAAGATTTCCATGAAGATATGCATTAAAAAGTCAAAGAATATCAAAGATAGCTTCCTTAGTACTCTAGGTTTTCTTGTAAACCCTATATATAAAGGGTATAGGGCATCTGGTATTAGCATCCAAAAATATAGATCTCTCTCAATGAGAGTCTAAACACACAAAAGAAAGCGTGTGTCTTAGTTAGTTAGCTAATTAATTAGTTAATAGTTTATTAGTTAGATAGTGTAGCCTCAAGAATCGTTTGGGGCTGTGAATGAATAAAAAAACCTTGAAAAACATCATTGTTCTTATTGTTATTATTTCGTTGCGTAATGTTTATCTTTGATGTTTCTATTATCCTAGATGAGTCTTAATAACGATCTAAGGGGTCGTAACAGACTTCTCAATTGGTATCAGAGCCTGGTGGCTCTCGATCTAGGATCTACAAGGTGTTTCTATGTCGAAGTTATGAAGATATTAAAGGTATGAATTTTTTTTCTTTGTTATCATGTCGAATCTGGTGATATTAGGGTTTTTCAGCAATCTTAATTTGATATAACAGGAAGTTTGTTCATAATTGTTATTGATTGGTTCGTGACAACAAGATGGTTGCTGATTGTGGTTCTTGGTTACATAATTCAAGAGTTTTTTGGAACTTGTTTTGAGAAAAGAATCATTAGCAGTTGATGAGAATGATGAATTAGTGATAGTTTAGTGACAGAAAAGTGTCGCTAAAAGAGGCGTCGTCTGGATACTTAAAAAAAGAGTATCCTTAAACAGTCATTATTATGTTTATACTGTTGTGCTTCCTCGTTTCTACTGTTGTCAATGACGACACACAGTGACAGTTTATTGTTAGTAATGTTGTCCTTGGTTAATATTGCTGGTTTGTGATTAGTACTGCTTCTAGTCTATTTTAATACTGCCAGTTATCATGGGTTCGTTAACACTGCTGCTAATGGTATTGATGTTTGGTTCTTGGTTAAGAGAAGAATTAGCAGGCATCAACATGTTTTAATTGACAAAGAAACAGCAGTTGAAATTTTAGTACTGCTTGATTTAAAGGGAAGAATTAGTACTGCTGGCTATGAAGTTAGTACTGCCAGCTTTATACTTAGTACTGCTTATGAGTACTTAGTACTGTTCTTCATACATTAGTACTGCCAGTTGTATGTTTATACTGCCAATGGCAGTTAATAATGCTAGCCTTATCTTTAAAGGTTAGTACTGCTCGTTGAAAGGTTGTAGTGCTGGTTTATTGTTTGTACTGCTAGCTTTGATCGATATCGGACAACACATAGTTTTTTGATCTTGTACAACACACACAAAAGGAAGTTAATATTGTTGTGGTTATTAGTACTGCTAGGGTTAGTAGTTAATACTGTTGGACTTAAACCAAGATTTAATGGCTCGTATTTTGGATTATTCGTTGGAATTAGTTACGAAGAGGATTATTTATCACTTATTTAAAGTTGAAGTGGAATTATTTGGATGCGTGTTCTTATCATATCTTAAACGGCTTACAAAGTTTGAAGATAACTTGTTCGTGCTTAGAAACGATGTGACGAAGACTTGACGAATCTAGCAAAGGTGTGTGATCTAACTTATGGTGCTCAATGCTCACATTTGCTATCACTTTGGTCATGTGTCTCATAGAAGATGAGGATTTTGTCAAGAGGTTGCGATCTACTTATACTTTGGTCTTGGTATGAGTTTGACGTCACGTGGATAGTACAAGATATAAGACACAAGTTTGGGTTATTCTACTTCTACATCAAGTTCGTTATACTTAGTTTTCTTCATCAGTGCCAGGAGACGTTAATACTGCCAAGTAATTGGTTAATGCTGCCAAAGGAAGATTAGTGCTGCCAGTTCATGTTAATGTTGCTATCACTAAAGGTTAATGCTACCAGTTTATACTTAGTGCTGCTAGTATGATTAATACTGTTAGTATATTTTTAATGCTGTCAGTATTAAGTTTCTGCTGCTATGGTAAATTTAAGCAGTTACTACTGTTCGATTAAAAGTAGTTACTAATGCTTGGGCTTAAAAGATACTATTGCTAGTTGTGTTCCATATTGGATAACACACACAGAAAGTAAAGTTTTGGTTTTAAATGTTCTTAAACGTTTAAAAGGCTCGTATTTAGATTAATTGAAGAATTTGTTACGAAGAAGATTGTTTATGATTTATTTGACGATGAAGTGGAATGACTTGGGTACTTGTTTTATCATATCTCAAATGGTTTACAACATTTGGAGGTAACTTGTTCGTACTTAGAAACGTTGTGACGAAGACTTGACAAATCTAGCAAAGGTGTGTGATTTTTCTTATGGTGCTCAATGCTCACATTTGTTATCACTTTGGTTATGTGTCTCATAGAAGATGAGGATAATTGTCAAGAGATTGCGGTCTCCTTATACATTGGTTTTGGGTATACATTTGACGTCACGTGGATAGTACAAGATATAAGATACAAGTTTGGGTTATTCTACTTCAGCATCAAATTGGTAATACTTAGTTATCTTCATCGATAATCATTACATAGAGCCTACATTCAAGAAATGGTTAACATATGGGTTTTAGGGGAAGCTTAATGTTAAAATGTTTAACCATTTATATGCTACATCGAGGTGAAGGTTTTTATACTTCTAGTTATTATTATACTACTAGTTTATGTTTCTACTACCAAGTTCATTTTATTTAAGGTGCGTCATGGAGGGTAATTGTGTGATGTAGGCTGGTTTAGAAGTTTGATAGTGGTTTGTGGTTGTGAAGATCAAAGTTGCATACTTTAGTCTCTATTGATATGAAAAAAGGGAAAGAAGATTGATGAATTTGACAATTGTAGATCTTGGTAGCTTAAGGGTATGTTTTCATTCTTATATTAACTTCTGGGGTGAAGTTTGTGCTTATTTGGTTTTGTTATTACCAACTAGGGGAAGATTGTTGGGAAATATATTTTGAGTTGATAAGACAAAAACAATGAATGAAAAGGAAACAAAAGGGACTTAAATGACAATTATGGAATTCTACATGCTAGTGGAGGATATTCTACAAAAGATAAAAGATTTTTAAAGATAAAGATGATGTTTATTAAAGAATTAAAAGATTTAGTTTTCTTATACAATTATGTTTTTCCCTGTAAATCTAGATGATCTACTATAAAAGAGAATCAAGGACAGTAGTTTTAGATATAGCAGAGTCGACTGATGGAGAGTCGAATAGTAAAAGGTGTGTGTGTGTACACCATAGTTAGATAGTTAGTTGGTGTAGACCACAGAGATTGTGTTTGGGAAAGTGTGAAATGTATGATAATAAAACCTTGTATAACATCATTGAGTATTGTTTATTCCGCTGTCATTATTGTTAATCTTTGATGTTTATAATCCTAGATGAGATCTAACCCATCTCAAGCTTAAACGATCTTAGAGTCTATCAGATTATTTAGACTTCTCAATGCTGTAAGAAATGCAGAGAACACGAGGAGATTAGACAATAACTATAGAGACAACCGTGGGCAACAACCACCCCACAAACGACAGAATACTAGAGGTCAGAATGTTGCTAGAGCCTATACGGCTGGTAACAATGAGAAGAGGGGTTATGGAGGAACACTTCCTTTCTGTAATATGTGTAGGCTGTACCACGAGGGACAGTGTACTATGAAGAGTAACAACTGTAAGAAAGTTGGGCACATGACAAGAGATTGCAGGGCTGTAATTGCCATAACTACTCAAGGAACTCCAGGGCCGAATCATAGGGTTATTACGTATTTTGAGTGTGGAGCACAAGGACATTACCGGACAGATTGTCCCAAAGTCAAGAACCAAACCCGTGGGAACAAAGTAAGAGTTCCTGATGCAAGAGTCAAAGCATATATCCCAGGAGGAGGTGACGCTAACTCGGGTTCCAACACTGTCACGAGTACGTTCCTTCTTAACGATCATCATGCTTATATGTTATTTGATTCGGGTGCCGATAGAAGTTTCGTATCAAATACTTTTAGTACATTGCTAGATATCATTCCCTCTGCCTTAGACTTAGTACATTGCGAGCTAGCGGCGGGGTGTCTGACGGAAGAACTTCAGAAAACCAGCACTGTGGTAGAGGTTTGTACATAGGATGTTGGACATCATTTATTATCGACCTGATGACCCATAGATTTGGGGAGTTTGATGTTATCATCGGTATGGTTGGTTGCAAAGAATTCATGCAGTGATTGCCTATGACGAGAAGATAGTGCATATTCCTTACGGAAATGAAATTCTGATTGTTCAAGGAGACAAAAGTGACAAGGAGAAGAAATCAACGTTGAGAATTATACCATGTGTAAAGGCCCAGAAGTATATGAAGAAAGGTTGTCAACTATTTCTGGCGCAGGTTACGGTGAAAGAAAACAAAGACGAGTCGAAGTGAAGCAACTCGGTGACGTGCCAACTGTTACGTAGACTTTCTAGAAGTTTTCCTGAAGACTTACCTGGTTTACCACCAATACGATAAGGTGAATTTCCAATCGACTTATTCCCAGGTGCTGCACCTGTAGCTCAGCCCCGTATAGTTTGCACATCAGTAAGGATTTATAAGACCAGGATCCTCACCCTGTGGGTGCTAGGTTTTGTTTGTCAAAATGAAGATGGCTCTTTCAGATGTGTATCGGATCACGTGAACTTTACAAGATTACATATAAATGAATCGATACCCACTTTCGAGAAATCGTCGACTTGTTTGATCAGATGCAAGGATCATGTATGTACTTGAAAAAAAAAAAAAAAAGGGGGAAATTTCGACTTGAGTCTTGTTATCACCAACTCAGAATTCGTGGGAACTGAGGATTTTACAAGACGGCGTTTAGGACCCGCTATGGTCACTACGAGTTCCAAGTGATGCCTTTCGGGTTGACTAACGCGCCGACAGTATTCATGGACTTGATGAACCGGGTATGCAGACCATACTTAGATAAATTTGTGATCGTGTTCATCGATGATATCTTGATCTACTCGAAGACCAAGGAAGAACATGATGCACATCTTAGACTAATTTTGGAGTTGCTCAAGAAGGAAGAATTGTACGCCAAGTTCTCGAAGTGCGACTTTTGGTTGTCGAAGGTATAATTTCTTGGACGTGTTTGATAGTGGAAGAGATTTACGTGATACCTACAAGATTAAGTCAATCAAGGTTAGGAATCACCCAAGACTCTAACAGAAATTCGCCAATTTTGGTCCTTGCCGCGTTATACCGACGATTTATCAAAGGTTTCTCCAAGATTGCCAAGCCTATGACGAAGCTGACTCAGAAAAGTGTAAAGTTTAATTGGGGTGAAAAGGAGGAAACTGCTTTCCAGACATTGAAGCAAAAGTTATGTAGTGCACCGATTTTGGCATTGCCCGAAGGAAGTGAAAACTTCGTAGTATATTGTGATGCTTCTCATAAGGGATTAGGCGCAGTGTTGATGCAGAAAGAGAAAGTTATAGCTTATGCTTCCCGCCAGCTAAAAATCCATGAGAAGAACTACACGACACATGATTTGGAATTGGGAGCTGTGGTGTTCGCTCTCAAGATGTGGAGACATTACCTTTACGGCACGAAGTGCGTTGTGTACACTGATCATAAGAGTTTGCAACATATTCTTGATCAGAAAGAGTTGAATATGAGACAACGTAGGTGGTTAGAGCTGTTAAGTGACTACGACTGCGAGTTACGTTACCACCCGGGGAAGGCAAATGTGGTGGCTGATGCGTTGAGCCGAAAGAATAGACCTAAGCCACTACGAGTTCGAGCCTTGGTTATGACAATCGGTTTGAACCTCCCTGCGCGGATCTTGAATGCTCAGGTTGAAGCGAGAAAAGAAGAGAATTACGGAACAAAAGATTTGCATGGCATGATTAAGAATCTAGAGCCACGTGCAGATGGAACATTGTGTTTGAAGAATAGAAGTTAGATACCACTGTTTGGTGACTTGAGAGCTTTGATTATGCATGAGTCGCATAAGTCAAAGTATTCGATCCACCCTGGATCGGACAAGATGTACCAAGATTTGAAGAAGCTATACTGGTGGCCCAACATGAAAGCAGAAATTGCCACATATGTGAGAAAGTGTATGACTTGCGCAAAGGTTAAAGCAGAATACCAAAAACCGTCCGGTCTATTGGTACAACCAAAAATCCCTGAATGGAAATGGGAAAACATAACTATGGACTTCGTGACAAAGTTACCAAAAACGGCAAGTGGGCAACATATGATTTGGGTTATAGTCGATCGACTCACTAAATTGGCTCATTTTCTGCCAGCAAAGGAGATTGACTCAATGGAGAAACTGACCAGGCAATACTTGAAAGAAGTGGTGTTGAGACATGGAGTGCCTGTTTCGATCATCTCTAATCGCGATGGTAGGTTCATGTCCCAATTCTGGCAATCACTTCAAGAAGCTTTTGGAACTCAATTAGATATGAGTACGGTATATCACCCCGAAACAGATGGTCAAAGTGAGAGGACTATCCAAACATTAGAAGACATGCTCCGAGCATGTGTGATAGATTTCGGGAAGGGATGGGACAGACATTTACCCTTAATAGAATTCTCCTACAATAACAGCTATCATACAAGTATTAAGACGGCACCTTTTGAGGCGTTGTATGGTCCCAAATCCCGGTCACCTGTCTGTTGGGCTGAGGTGGGAGACGCTCAGCTTACTGGACCAGAAATTGTTTATGAGACTACAGAGAAGATCATCCAAATCAAGCATCGTCTATAAGCTTCACGTGATCGACAAAAGTGCTATGCTGATAAGAGACGTAAGCCATTAGAGTTTCAGGTTGGGGATAAGGTTATGTTGAAAGTATCGCCCTGGAAAGGTGTAATACGTTTCGGCAAACGGGGAAAGTTAAACCCTCGTTATATTAGACCTTTTAAAATTCTCGCCAAGGTGGGAACAGTTGCATATCGACTAGAATTACCAGAGAAATTAAGCCGTGTTTATAGTACCTTGGACGAAATCCACATTGATGAAAAGCTCAATTTCATTGAAGAACCGGTTGAGATTATGGATCGCGAAGTCAAGCGTTTGAAGCAAAGTCGCATTCCAATCGTGAAGGTCCGTTGGAATTCAAGATAAAGTTTATCCCGAGTAGACTAGGAACGCGAGACAAATTGCAAAAGAAAGGACCGTATCTGGTTCGCTAACCCTGCAACTGCGTTCCGAGTTACGTCTTTGTTAAATCTTTGAGGACAAAGTTTTCTACGAGGAAAGGATGTCACACCCCGTAAAATTCGGTTAGTATTCGACCACACTGGCCTGGTAATATACTTTTAAATTTTATTCGTTACGGATAAATCTCACGTTTACCGAGGGAACTAAACTTGGTAAAAAAACTAAGAAGTCATCGGACGCGTCGTTCGGCATCGGTTAAAATATTTTCTTAGGCATTTTATGGTGTTTTATATTAGCTTTCTGAGTGTTTTTTCGCGATTTTATTCACTTCGATATTAATTTTAGGGTTTTATACTTTAAATTACGTTTTTCGCGTTTTTGACCAAACGGAACCCCGGAACTCGAAGGTCTTTTCGTGTAAGAATCAGTTATCGTATTTCTAGTGTCATACTACTAAAAATTTCGTTCACCCTCATTCCCATACATATGAAGATGTCTAAAGCTAAGCCAAAACACTTTTGGTACTTGAAATTAAATCATCCTTAAACCACTAACTCAAATTTTGAAAATGTTGCCATACTAATGAAAGAAAGTACATTTTGTACTAGCACATGAATGCATGCAAGACTCTTTCACATCACGTGTTACTTAACACACTCTCGTACAAATTTGACTAGCAAATTTTGAACATGCCGCTTATCACTTGAACCTGGCTAGAAAATTGAAACCATCTTGATCATAGTGAGCCCTATTCGGGCCCAAACCACATAACACACACACTCTTGGTGTGTGTTGGGTCAATCACTGCACACTTGAACCTCCGAAACCCTTGCCATGTTCGCCCTATAAATTACAAACACCACATCTATCTTAGGGTTTTTACTTTCATACACTAGCCTCAAAAATTTTCAAATCTTCCTTTTTCTCTCCCTTGCTCACGCATCATCACCACCAACACAAACTCTTCATTACTTTTTGATTTCTAGATAGATCCAAGTATTCTAAGTTTACTTCTAAGGTTATCTAAGGTAGATCCAAGTGTTGGTTGGTTATTTTTCAAAGATTTCAAGAATTATAAAGTTAGGGTTTGCAAGATTATTTGGGGTTTTTAGATCTTTGTTTGTGAGTATATATCTTAGTGTTTTTTGTACATATCTTCTTGATTTGTTAGTTTACATGATCTCTTATTGGTTTCTTCTTTTATTTCTATCAGATCGATGTTTATAATAAAGATCATGTGTTTGTGTTAATTTTTACAAATGAAATAAAGTATAATTTGTCATTCTTTTATAAAATGGAAGTTATATATTTGTTTACCACTTTATGTTTTTGTTTTATATATGTTCTTGGCGAGATGGAGAGTTGATGAGAGTTTGCAACAATAGATATTATGTGGATTAAGTTGTTTTGTTGGTGGTTGTTGGTAAATTTATATTAGGGCTAGAGATTAGGCAATAATATGCGAGTTGGGTTGGATTTTTGGGCGTATTTGATTAAGTACAAACCTTGTGTCGACTTCTGTTTTGGGTTTTTGAATGACTTAAAAAAAATGTTTTCATTAGGCGTAAAAGTAGTTTTTGAAGAGCTTATTCTTCGACATAGATAATTTTTCTTATCCACCACTTTAAAATAGGACATAAAACGGGCCAATGTTATGGCCAAATGAAACTCGAAAAACATTTTTCAGGCGAATGGGAATATTAAATGACCAGATCAGCAGCTAAAACGGGCGATTCGGAGCCTCTTCGGTCGAAGGCTTATGTTTATAATAACACGAAAAATTGTCCGGAATGAGATTTACTTACATGTTGGCTACGCTTAGCCTAAAGACATAAACAGAGAGAAATTACTTACCACAAATCGGAAAGGTAGATTTTTAAGAAAAATTCTAAATAATGCTTGCTGATTGGAAAAGAAAAAGGGGGTTTCGGGCACTTTCGGACGATTTTGGATGTTTTAAATACAAGCGAAACACATAGAAATGTTATGTAATTAGTTAGAGCAACTAGAAATGTCATGAAAGGTTAATTGGGATGACGACCTTAATAAAAAGTAGGATTATTAAAAATGGTACGAATTGGACATCTAGGCGATTTAAACATAAGGATTAGGCGATTTAGAATTATTTAAGCGATTGGTAAAATATTGGAATTAAGAAAATTGGAGGACGACTATTAACGTTTTGTAAACTCAAAAAAGTTTCCTAAAAGGAAAAGTTTTAAAAATAAGCAACTTTTTTGCGAATAGAGTGTGGGAATTTTTACTAAGACAATGGTAAAGTTTCAAAGCTGTTTATTACTAAAAGCAAACAATCTTGGGATGCTTTAAATGATGAACATGGATGCTTTACTAGTTTCTTTGACGAATGCTAAGTCATACCTATATTTACTCTAGGTCGCGGCTAGACCTCCTTATATAAGGCTAAGGCAAGCTCCAAAGGCATGGAACATAAGGCTAGATAATACTTTAAAGGAGATGGGTTTTCAACAATGCATGCAAGAAAAGATGGTTTATAAAGCGGTAACCAATAGAGAATTTATCATTGTCGCGGTTTATGTTGATGATTTATTCGTAACAGGGACAAGCTTAGATTGCATCAATGAGTTCAAAAGGAAAATGGCGTCTTAATTTGAAATGTCAGATCTTGGTGAGTTAACTTATTACTTAGGTATTGAAGTCTTACAAGGAAGGGATTGCGTGTAGATCAAGCAAGAAAGATATGCAAGGAAGATCTTGAAAGAAGCTGGTATGGAATATTGCAATGCAACTTTATATCTAATGGAGAAGGATCTCAAGTTGTCAAAAGCTGAGGATGAACCAGAAGTTGAAGCTACCCAATATCGAAAAGTGGTGGGTTGCTTACATTACCTCTTGGACACTCGTCCATATTTGACTTACTCTATTGGTGTGGTTAGTTGATATATGCAAAGTCCAAGAAAATCACAAGCTCGTGCTATCAAGCAAATCCTACGCTACCTTAAAGGTACAACTTCGTTTGGTATTAAATACAATCATAGTAATGTCATGAAATTGATAGGATATAGTGATAGTAGTCATAATGTTGACATTGATGATGGACGCAGCACTACTGGACATGTTTTCTATCTTGGTACATCGCCTATTATATGGTGCTCACAAAAGTAAACTACCATGACATTATCTTTGTGTGAAGCTGAGTTCATGGTGGCTTGCAGCTGCATGTTAAGCAATTTGGCTTAGGGAGTTATTAGCTGAAGTAACAGGATTGGAAAGACAAAAAGTGATAATACGAGTTGATAATAAATCAGCAATTGCATTATCAAAGAACCCGGTCTTTCATGGAAGGAGCAAACACATCCACACTCGATATCACTTCATTCATGAATGTGTGGAGAATGAGCAAGTAATTGTTGAGCATGTATCCGGAGAGAATCAAAGAGCAGACCCGTTAACGAAGGCCTTGGCGCGCATAAGGTTCGAGGAGATGAGATTGTTACTTGGTGTGCAAGAGTTACCCTCTTCGACTCAGAAATTCAAGGGGTGATTGTTGGATAATTATCTGAGTTTGAGTTTGGATATTGCTTAATGCGTGTTCCAGATATTCAGATTTCCTAGTTGGAGTGCGAGTCCAACTCGTCCTATTTACTTGTTTATTTATGATATAAATAAAGTGTAATCTTAGTTATAGTCTAACGAGAATATGTTAGTCTATATATACCGAGGAGGTTAGGGAATTACCTTTGTAACAAATTAAAGTTTTGAGTTAGTTTCTTCAACAAACAAACCTGCGTGTTAGACAGTTCTTGTTACCAGGTGTCGTATTTTTGTTTTGTGCTTCTGCTATTGATAACCACACCATTCCAACGGATGAAGGAGGCCACCTATTATGATTCGGATGATCATATACGTCAACATGTCTCCCAATCTAGTATGATGTAGTCTTAAATATGTTATACGTTAACATGCTACTATTTCAATAAGGATCATTATTTGGAAAGATCATCCATTTATTTATCTGCTTTTTTCTTTTAATTGGTTTTGTGTGTGATTATTATGTTTTAATTGAGTATGGCGAGACTCAAATGACATGCGAAATGACATGTTATTAGTGAAGTGATATTTTGGTGTGTAAACTTTGAAAGTGAGGATTCTTAGGTGGCGTCAAAATGAGTTTTTAGCATGCCACCAAACCGAGGCTCTAAGCATGTGATATAAGCAATTAGTAATTAAACCTTAGTTATTTGGCATTTTGCTATATAGGATTATGGTAATCGCACTAGCAATGTGAATGTGATCATTTAGGGTGGAAATTTTTTGCAATGAGATGGTGACACACATAACTAAAAAAAGACCATGGTGACACAATGAAAATCCCTATTTTGGATGTGTTAACTTTTTTCGTTAAGTCTAATAATTAGAGGGGTATTTTCATCTTTTTCGATACACTCACTTAATAACTTACTAGTATCACCCACCTTATTATCCACCTATCCCTTTGACTTTTCATTTCCATCTTACACTATCAGACATAATTTTATTTTTCACACTAAAAACACATTACTCAAATCCATAAATCTTTATCAAGAACCATATGCACTCAAAATAGATCTATAAAACCAACATTCCTCAACCACCTCAAAATCCCAAATAAAAACCGTTGGTCACCATCATCTACGTGATCTCGTCGCCATCTTCAAGCACCCTAGCCACCGTGGATCTATGATTGGAGGTTTCGGTGATATGGTTCATGGATCTGTGAATTATGAATAAGACACTCATTCAAAAATACACCTACTAAAAGATATGGTTGTGGATAATTTACATGAATGCAAAAAATAACATATCTACAATTCATGGATCCGTGAATAATGAGTGTTCTTGAGTCCTTTTATCATGGATCAGTTTTTGATCGTGAATCGCAAGTGGTGATGATGGTCATGGACTCGTTGTGGCAATCAGTGACACTGGTGTTGTACGACCGACGTTGTTGTTGTACGCCCGAATTAATGGTCAGTCGCTACTGTTATGTGGGTGGGTTTTAAGATGGTGATATGTTTTAACTTTTAAGATGGTGATGGGTTTTTCACATCATGGTAGCGGTGATACGTTTTAAAATTGTAGGTTTTGAGATATTGAAATTGTTGAAGAATATCAGGGTCTGTTTGGTTTGTAAGTGGGTTTATGATGTGTCGTTGTATAGGTGTTAATTATAGTTATCAGGGTTTTACATTTATATTTAGCCGACTAACCTAAAGACAACACTTTAACGGGCAGAGTACCTGGTCAAGATGTAGCTTCGCGGTAAGTAGGGTGTCGAACACTAAGAGTGAGAGTTAACCAATTATTCTATCAGTATTTATTCTAGTCTAGATTAGTCTAATTACTGGTTAAACCTATGCTTTATACGTTGTCTAATAAGATGGGGGGTTTTCAGCCTGAGAGACTGGCACAGGTTTATGGTGACAAATAACAATTCTAAATACAATATAAACTAAAGCAAATAACACAAGACAAGAGAGCGGTACGAGCCAAATAATAGAAAACTGTATTAACCATGTTAAATCTAATTAAATGCAGGTTTGATTAATTAGTGCAATGGCTTGCTTATCTCGAAGTGGCATATCATTCTTAAGACATAGACGGTACTTCTTCCTAAGACTAGAACCCACGAAACAATACCTGTCATGATTGAAGCATCCGCGATGAAGCATCCTCTAGTTCAATTATAATCTATCATAGGGAATTAAAGCAGTGTGAATCCTGTCTAGACCCTAGCCCTTGGGACTTTACACTCTTATTGCTTGATGTTGAATTAACCGGTAGTTCACCACCAAAATCAATAAAATACCAATTAATTAAGAAATAATACTGGTTGAACAATTTCGGGTCACCTGCCGGTCCAACTAAAGCTCATATCAAAGGGTACAGATAGGTGTCATTTGTGATCCTATTGGTTTCGGGCATACAAAACACAACATGGGAGCTAATCCCTGGCATCTAGGTTACTGGTTAGGTCTTCCTAGACCCAGTTGAATGATAGGTCGCATGTACAAGCACATAAACAAGTATAAGGCGTTAAACATAATTAAACAACAACGATAAATTAAGCAAAGCCAGATTAAAACAAACCAAACATTATAATCTTCATTAATATGGCTAATACCCGAGGGTATTAGCCCACAATCATTGTCATTATTACAAACATGATCAAACAATTAAGAAAATCGAATGATTAAGAAAGTAAGAATTACACGATGTCTTCTATGGAATTAGGATTGGTGCTCGACCTTGGCTGCTCTTCTTGGCTTGATAAATTTGACTTCAGAAGTATATTATAGAGAGAATATGTTTTTTGCACACTGAAACTCGTATTTGAGTCTCGTATTTATAGTGTCTGAAAAATCCTCGATTTCGCGTAATTCAAGGAGGTGGAATACGCGTATTATAGGGTTAATTTCCTTGAAGTCCGCGATAAGATCAAACCAATTAAGATAACTACCATCAATCATAATTAATGCATATCTTTGACTGATGAACAGTTGTGCATACGGCGTATTGGAGAGTAGTGGATACACCGGATCGGGAATTGATCATTACGCGTTCTTGTGATGAGCTGGCGTTGATACGTCGTATCTTCCTTGTTGGATATGGCGTATTGGTGTATTTTTCGACTTTCTTCAAATGTCTTCATTTATGCTCTAGAATTGCGTCTTTTTGCTTCTTCTTCACAAGTGACTCCATAATTATTGCAATAATAAACTTTAAGCAATTAAAGTACCAAATCTTGCAATATTAAACAACCGAGGGTTAATAAACATATGGGATAAATGATAGTAAAGTTTGACGTTATTTGTGATATCAAATACCCCCCACTTGAATCCTATTTATCCTCAGTAGACTTAGAAATTTTTGAAAATGTTATCCTAAACGTGGTTAAGGATTTTTCCTGTTAAGCATTATTCTTTGTTCCAGATCACCTGTATAAATCCAATATCCTACGAAATATGGAAAGAGGAATCACTCAGATCACTCAAACTAATCTAGGGGTGTATCATTAGTGGTACGCTCATAAGCTCAGTCGTGATTAGCTTCATATCATAGGCTTGGCAAGGATACACATCTCCACCTCTAAAGCTAAGGAGTAACAAGTCAAAAGGTAGATTGGGTATTTATTAGTAGGCTTGGGGTTTAATCATTCTTTTGATGAAGAATGATATAGGGTGTGGAGCTTCTGACTTTCACCAGAGGTCGTCGTCAAACAAGGCAGCTGAGACATGGATACATGGCCGTATCGACGGAATAGACACCCACGCTCGTACACATCCTCATTCGAGTAGATCCTAAGGTTAGTTATCAGGAAAGGGAAGTAAAATGGTTGTTAAATAAAAATCACAAAACAAATAGATTAAAGCCAACAAATAAGGTGCGGTTGCTAGTAACTTTCCCCGACCGTCCCATGATGAAGACTCGAACAAACGCCTCGATCATAGAAATGACAAAGACAACCTAAGTTGACGTTCCCATAACGGTCAACTTCCCTTACATCCCGAACTTTACATACTTTTACAAAGAAAGTGGTGATATCGGCCACTTTTTACAAAACTTTACATCGTTGATTTTTGCGCGTATCAACGAATAATCGATCCTTTCAAATAATATCTTCGGTATATGCTCAATGAACCGACTATCTTTCATCATTTTTTCTCTTTTTTTTGCTAATACATCATAAATCTCGGTGTAATTCACCGTCTTCACTATCATCATCTGTCCGGTTGATTCTTCCTTTTAACTTTTCTTCTTCGGACATAATACATAATTGCGAAAGTAGCAAAATACACGAGCTACAAAACATCCCTATTGCATTGTGCAATTTTCCCGACCATTACATAGATAGAGAAATTTTCACTTTGACACAGGAACTACAAAACTTTACACGAAAGCAACTAGCAACATTGATCAAATAGGCTTTAATCTACACGGTAGGCTAAGGTGTAAAGGTGAAACGAAACAATTTTTTAATTGGTGTGGAAAAAGAAAGGAATGGCTCAGCAGGTTGTTCTAGGGGTATCATACTCTAAAAATGAGAGTAAGCAAAAGGGTTACACGGGGGTTAACTAACCAGTGTAGTTAGTTAATATTACGACATGTAGGCTTTTTGGTTTAATCCTAAAAATTTACCAGTCAAGCATGTTACTCCATCTAAATCCATAGTACTTATCATTGAGGTCTCGAGTGATATACCAGGCCAAGTTCTAAAGTCCACTACATCACCGGCACACTCATATTTTTGTGGAATTTTAGTAAGCAATTGGAAACGGATAGGCTTAATTCTCACAAATAGACAATAAGGGTTATAGTGCGCTAGGTAATGTAACTAGTGATTTTTCACAAAAAAGTCATGCTAAATTTTTAAATTTGATCCATTTTTAGGCATGTTAGCATTTTATTTGTGAAAATGAGGACAAGTACGTTCTAATTCTCCATCCCCCCACTTAAATTATACAACGTCCTCGTTGTATAGACAAACAGTTAAATAATATGGGAAAAGAATTAGAACGAGGAAACTTCCCTGATAGTTTGCTCCGAATGGTTCTCCATTTTGAGTGTTTGAGCAAAAAGAGTGTTGACGAGGGCTTTTAGAATGCCCAAGAGAGGTCAACACGAGGTATTTTCAGACTATACATTAAAGTCGATTTCGTTTACAGCAAGGTCCTGCATAAAAGTTAGAAGACGTTCGTGCAATTCGTGCTTTCGCTAACCTACAATACAAGCAAACAATTAAACACACAACTGTACAGGTTACAATACGCCGTATCCCAAACCCTAGGATACGCCGTATGTAATCATGTGAAAACAATTAAATACTGGAAATTAAATACTGGAAATTAAAAACTGATAATTGTCCAGACATGCATACGCCATATCTAGAGGGGTTCGATACGCCGTATGTATGTCTGGGCAGACAGACTCAATTTTAAAATAAAATTCAAACAATTTAAAATGCGACAAACAATTAAAAACGTAACCGGGTTGTCTCCCGGGGAGCACTTTTGTTTCAGCCGGTCTTTAAGTTCGACCTTTTTCTTCCTTGGGCTTCTATTTGGTGCGGTGTACAGTCCACCCGTTATTTCTTTTATTGAAGAGGTTGTGGTAGATGCAAGACATGTTCCTAGTGGTTCTTTTTACAGTGCTAATTTTGCTTGGTTCGACAGCAATAAATTCTTTATCAAGCCCCATTGAATATCGTGTGACTGTGAATTCTTTGGTTTTGCAGAGCTTGTCTTGGTCACAGATGTTATGACGGGCGGGACCAAGTATCGGGGAACCTTCTTTATCAATAATCTCGTATATTTCATTTCCATCGTGTGTATCCAAGTGCGGTTTATAAAACCATTCTGAGTATGTTATATGGGAATTTTCATCGCGTGGTTCGTCATGGAGGTCGCCAATCATTCCTTTAGTACGTTCATTCACGTAGAATTCCCATAGTCCGCATCTAGTCGTCTTGTCTATTTCCCAATGGTTGTCAAATTTCGATGCTAACCAATACAAGAATTCAAAGTAGTCTGTTCCATTGTCAAGATCGT